>JBBPBX010016407.1:2500-48191 GCA_038048925.1 Garcialebias charrua
ACTGGACATGCACACTGCACAAGGCGGGCACGCTGTGGTGGGTGGGGTGGGGGGGGGTATGTTTCGCGTGACAAATGGAAAAGTACAACAGCGGAAGGTTACATAGGCACTACTTTACTGTACCCCCACCCCCAAAAATCAAAGGCGGAGTGATTTCATCTGGTACTACATAAGCGAACAGCGCGAAAGCGGCGGCGTGGGTCTACAGTTTGGCGATTTGAGAGACACAGTTACAGATACGTATTCATTAGCATTATCATTAGCTTTGTTAGCATCTTCATTTGAAAGCATTTGAAAGCATGTCTGCAAAGCGAGGAGCTTCTTCTGCTGGTGGTGCGAGCGCTCCTAAAAAGCGTAAGGCCATCACGCTGGAGCAGAAGCTGGACATCATCAAACGAGCGGACAGGGGAGAGTCGACCTCCTCCATCTGCAAAGCGCTGAACCTGGTGAGTACAGTACCACCGTTAGCACGACTCGTAATGTCGGATCGTGAGCGCTTGTTAGCGAGTGTTTTACAGTACAGTACATGTACACGTGGCTGCGCAGATGAACAATGGCGGATGATCGTAGCGCTTGTTAGCGAGTGTTTTACAGTACACGTGGCTGCGCAGATGAACAATGGCGGATGTGAGCGCTTGTTAGCGAGTGTTTTACTGTACACGTGGCTGCGCAGATGAACAATGGCGGATGTGAGCGCTTGTTAGCGAGTGTTTTACTGTACACGTGGCTGCGCAGATGAAGACACGTAATGGCGTCTGTTAGTTAATGACATTTTATTTTTTATTTTAGGTCAGTTCAACAGTCAGCACCATAAAGGCTGACCGCGAGCGCATTTTAGCCACCGTGAGAGGAGCAGCCCCCATGAGGTCCACGATGATAACGAAGCAACGCACGGGTGTTATCACAGAGATTGAGCGTCTGATGGGTAAGAAAATTTATTTTTTTATTAACAGTACGTACAGTACACTGTACAGTACAGTACTGTATTGCGTCTTTTAGATAGTAAATTATTTAAGAAATACAGTACACAGTACATTATTTTTGATACTGTATGCACTGTACAGTTTCATTAATTTTTTTAACTTTGTTTACCTGGGATGTTTGTTTACAGGTGTGCTTTGTTTACCTGGGATGTTTGTTTACAGGTGTGCTTTGTTTACCTGGGATGTTTGTTTACAGGTGTGCTTTGTTTACCTGGGATGTTTGTTTACAGGTGTGCTTTGTTTACCTGGGATGTTTGTTTACAGGTGTGCTTTGTTTACCTGGGATGTTTGTTTACAGGTGTGCTTTGTTTACCTGGGATGTTTGTTTACAGGTGTGCTTTGTTTACCTGGGATGTTTGTTTACAGGTGTGCTTTGTTTACCTGGGATGTTTGTTTACAGGTGTGCTTTGTTTACCTGGGATGTTTGTTTACAGGTGTGCTTTGTTTACCTGGGATGTTTGTTTACAGGTGTGCTTTGTTTACCTGGGATGTTTGTTTACAGGTGTGCTTTGTTTACCTGGGATGTTTGTTTACAGGTGTGCTTTGTTTACCTGAGATGTTTGTTTACAGGTGTGCTTTGTTTACCTGAGATGTTTGTTTACAGGTGTGCTTTGTTTACCTGAGATGTTTGTTTACAGGTGTGCTTTGTTTACCTGAGATGTTTGTTTACAGGTGTGCTTTGTTTACCTGAGATGTTTGTTTACAGGTGTGCTTTGTTTACCTGAGATGTTTGTTTACAGGTGTGCTTTGTTTACCTGAGATGTTTGTTTACAGGTGTGCTTTGTTTACCTGAGATGTTTGTTTACAGGTGTGCTTTGTTTACCTGAGATGTTTGTTTACAGGTGTGCTTTGTTTACCTGAGATGTTTGTTTACAGGTGTGCTTTGTTTACCTGAGATGTTTGTTTACAGGTGTGCTTTGTTTACCTGAGATGTTTGTTTACAGGTGTGCTTTGTTTACCTGAGATGTTTGTTTACAGGTGTGCTTTGTTTACCTGAGATGTTTGTTTACAGGTGTGCTTTGTTTACCTGAGATGTTTGTTTACAGGTGTGCTTTGTTTACCTGGGATGTTTGTTTACAGGTGTGCTTTGTTTACCTGGGATGTTTGTTTACAGGTGTGCTTTGTTTACCTGAGATGTTTGTTTACAGGTGTGCTTTGTTTACCTGGGATGTTTGTTTACAGGTGTGCTTTGTTTACCTGAGATGTTTGTTTACAGGTGTGCTTTGTTTACCTGGGATGTTTGTTTACAGGTGTGCTTTGTTTACCTGAGATGTTTAACACACGGTCACAAGACTTTTATTAATAATAATTTTTAATTCAGTTCATGTTTTAACACACCTGTCTTTTCATGAACAACTTCTAGTCCTTTGGATAGAGGACTGCAACCAGAGGCATGTCCCGCTGAGTCTGATGATGATGCAGGAGAAAGCCCTCAAAATTTACCGGGATATCAAAGCAGAGATGGGGGAGGGCGTGGAGGTGCCCGACTTCAATGCGTCACGGGGGTGGTTTAATCGGTTCCGACAAAGGGCTAATTTGCACAACATAAAAATCCAAGGTAAGTGAAACATTTCAGCTGTGCTTTAATGTTTAACACGTGTAACATGTGGTTAATCTTGTCCTGTGTGTGTTTTTTTTAACCAGGAGAGGCAGCAGGTGGTGATGCGGCGGCAGCAGCCGCATTCCCAGAAAAACTGGCAGCCATTATAAGGGAGGGGGGATACACACCGCAGCAGGTGTTCAATGTTGATGAGACTGGTCTATTTTGGAAGAGGTTGCCCGACCGCACCTACATCAGCAGGGATGAAAGAACAGCAGCGGGCCACAAAGTGGGGAAAGACAGGATCACGTTGCTTTTCGGAGCGAATGCTGCTGGTGACTGCAAGTTAAAGCCGCTGTTGGTAAACCATTATGAGAACCCCAGGGCCTTACAACGTATGAATAAGAATGAACTGCCGGTGTATTGGGCATTCAACCGTAAGGCCTGGGTTACCCAAGAGGTGTTCTCAAAATGGTTTACCAAACATTTCGTCAACGACGTACAGCGCTTCTGCAAACGACAGCGCATTCGCTTTAACATCCTGTTGTTGTTGGACAATGCACCGGGTCACCCCGCAAATCTGACTGACCTCAACCAAAATGTGAGGGTGGTGTACCTGCCACCCAATACCACCAGTCTCATCCAACCAATGGACCAGGGGGTGATATCAACCTTCAAGGCCTACTACCTTCAGAGGGTCATCCGCAGTGCTTTGTTGGAAACAGACGACTCTCCAGGGTTCACGTTAAAGGACTTCTGGAAGAAGTACAACCTGCGCCATGCTCTCACTCACATTGATGAGTCCTGGCTTCAGGTGAGGGAGAGCACACTTAACGGTGTGTGGAAAAAGCTCTGTCCACAGTTTTTTGATCCCTCACTTGAGCCCGTGGACTCAATCAGCAGTGTGATTGAGAGTGTGGTGGAGATGAGTAGGAGGCTGGAATTGGAGATTGACGCTGAAGATGTTCGGGAGTTGCTGGCTGAAGAAGGCGAGGAGCTTACGACTGCGGACCTGCAGCAGCTGGATAGGCCGTCGGTAGAGGAGGAGGTGCAGCAAGAAGAAAGGCCAACCGCTCCGGCCAAGGTCTTCACGAGGCAGGTCTTGGCGAAGATCTTTAAGGAGCAGCAGCACGTCTTGGACCAGTTGGAGGCACTGGACGAGGATGGGGAGAGGTTCGCCAGGGCTTCCCGAGCTGTCCGTGACGGTCTGGCTTGTTACTGGCAGATCCTAGAGGAAAAAAAACAGGAGGCCGCGCAGAGCAGCATGCTGCAGTTTGTAACAAGGGGCACTGCAGCCACGGCCACTGCAGCCACGGCCACTGCAGCCACGGCCACTGCAGCCACGGCCACTGCAGCCACGGCCACTGCAGCCACGGCCACTGCAGCCACGGCCACTGCAGCCACGGCCACTGCAGCCACGGCCACTGCAGCCACGGCCACTGCAGCCACGGCCACTGCAGCCACGGCCACTGCAGCCACGGCCACTGCAGCCACGGCCACTGCAGCCACGGCCACTGCAGCCACGGCCACTGCAGCGACTCTAGGATCTGCTGGAGCAGCAGAAGCAGCAGAGGAAATGCCATCCACCTCTGCTGCTGCACAGCCATCCACCTCTGCTGCTGCAAGCCAGCCGTCATTGGACATCTCCATCTCCAGCTCCAGCTCCAGCTCCAGCTCCAGCTCCAGATCCAGCTCCAGATCCAGCTCACCCTCTCCCCAGTAAACATCCCTCCGTCCTTCCCCTCCACCTGTCCCCAAAGGTAAAGAAATGTTGCATTTACTGTATATTTTGATTTTCTGTTTTATTTTATGTTACTTCATCTGTTAACCCACCTGTCTCTGTTCATGTCCACAGACGTCTGCTGCTCCTGCTCCTCCTCCTCCTCTCCACTCCAGTCATTCAGCCAGCCAGCCTCTGCACCCCTCCACAAAGGTAATGAAAACTTGCTTTTACTTTTTGATTTTGTGTTTTGTTTTTATGTTACTTAATCTGTTAACCCACCTGTCTGTGTTCATGTCCACAGACGTCTCCTCCTCTCCAGCCAGCCTCTGCAACACCTACCTTCACTGACCTCCTGCTCATCTCCCACTAACCTGCACAGCTTCATCATCCAGGTACCGTACAGTACATAATGAAATGTGAATTTAATTTTGCTTTTCTGTTTAGTTTCATGCTACATTTCATCATCCACCTGTGTCTTGTCATGTCCACAGCATCCCTCCAAAGCATTGTGGAAAGGCCGCCCCCTGGTCCAAACATCAGCACACAAACATCACAGTAAGGACAAGTTGTTTTTGGATGTGTTTAATTTATCTGTAAGCACAACACCTTGCTGTACAGTACATAATGTTAACTTACAAATTTCTGTTTTCCAACAGTGACACCTGCTGCGTTCCCTCCTCTCCTGGGTGTACTGGCATCACACTGACTGAGGGATTAACCCTCCTGGGTGTACTGGCATCACACTGACTGAGGGATTAACCCTCCTGGGTGTACTGGCATCACACTGACTGAGGGATTAACCCTCCTGGGTGTACTGGCATCACACTGACTGAGGGGATGCTCCATGCCTCCTCCATGCCTCCTCCATGCCTCCTCCATGCCTCCTCCATGCCTCCTCCATGCCTCCTCCACCTGGACGCCTGTCTGACCACAGTCTGAACACCCGTGCGCTGCCTCCTCTCCTCCACATGAACGTGAGGCCTTTTCACAACTTGTGCATGTGTGTGTGTGGGGGGTGTCATCTCTCTGTGTGTAATGTTCACTTCAACATGTGTGTTGTTTGTGTTCACAGACAGACCAGCTCTCCTGCCTCCAGTGGCATCGCTGACCCATGTCAGACACCTGGACTCCTGTCTGACCAGTCAGAACACCCGTGCGCTGCCTCCTCTCCTCCACATGAACGTGAGGCCTTTTCACAACTTGTGCATGTGTGTGTGTGGGGGGTGTCATCTCTCTGTGTGTAATGTTCACTTCAACATGTGTGTTGTTTGTGTTCACAGACAGACCAGCTCTCCTGCCTCCAGTGGCATCGCTGACCCATGTCAGACACCTGGACTCCTGTCTGACCAGTCAGAACACCCGTGCGCTGCCTCCTCTCCTCCACATGAACGTGAGGCCTTTTCACAACTTGTGCGTGTGTGTGTGTGGGGGGTGTCATCTCTCTGTGTGTAATGTTCACTTCAACATGTGTGTTGTTTGTGTTCACAGACAGACCAGCTCTCCTGCCTCCAGTGGCATCGCTGACCCATGTCAGACACCTGGACGCCTGCATACCTTCTGCATCCTCGCATCAGGACCAAACACTTGAACTGAACTCACATCTTACCTCTGAATGATGCTGCTTGTTCCTGCATCATCCTGCATCCTCCAGCATCCTCCATCACATCAGGACCAAACACTTGAACTGAACTCACATCTTACCTCTGAATGATGCTGCTTGTTCCTGCATCATCCTGCATCCTCCAGCATCCTCCATCACATCAGGACCAAACACTTGAACTGAACTCACATCTTACCTCTGAATGATGCTGCTTGTTCCTGCATCATCCTGCATCCTCCAGCATCCTCCATCACATCAGGACCAAACACTTGAACTGAACTCACATCTTACCTCTGAATGATGCTGCTTGTTCCTGCATCATCCTGCATCCTCCAGCATCCTCCATCACATCAGGACCAAACACTTGAACTGAACTCACATCCCTCTGAATGATGCTGCTTGTTCCTGCATCATCCTGCATCCTCCAGCATCCTCCATCACATCAGGACCAAACACTTGAACTGAACTCACATCTTACGTCGGCTTCTCTGAACTCACATGTTCACATTGATGGTTGCACTGCTGCATAAGCAGTCCCATCTGATCCAGGTTTGAACAGCAACTTTTGACAACCAAAGAGACTACCTTCACTTCAATCAAAGTAAGGGAACTTTCTTTTTTTATGCTGTTTCTGTGCTGGCTGGTTCTACCTTTCTAAAGTTCATGGAGTGGACACTACAGTACTGTATGGCACTGTTGTTTTTTTAAACATGATGCTTGCTACAGTACATCTTTCTGGAGGATGTCACTTGTTTCTGATGTTTGTTTGCAACATGATGCTGATGGATGTCATGTGTTCATGATGGGTGTGACTTGATTCTGATGGATTTGGCTTGTTCATGGTGGGTGTGAGTTGTTCCAGATGCATTTCACTGGTTTCTGATGGATGTGACACATGGTGTCACATGATGTCATATGGGTGTGACTTGGTTACAGTACAGTATTCAATGAAAGGGCAGAAAAGCACGTTTGTACTGTACAGTACAGTAAAAACTGTACAGGTATGTGTTTATAGATGAATGTGTGGTGTAATGTGCTAGCTAACTGGTTGTAAATAAAGTGTTGTGCATGTTTAAGGATCAGTATGTATGCTTCTTCAGTGTCATGTTGATAAACGAGTGCTTGGCGTCTCTTTAGCGCCCTTTTTTCCGATTTGCGAGCGAGGTTCCGGTTTAACGAGAGCCACGTGGGCTTGTTCTAATTTTGCGAGCGATGTTCCGGTTTTACGAGAGCCACGTGGTCTGTTCCAATTTGCGAGCGATGATCCGGTTTCACGAGAGCCACGTGGTTTGTGGCAACTTGCGAGCGATGTTCCGGCTTTACGAGAGCCACGTGTTTTGTTCCGATTTGCGAGCGAGGTTCCGGTTTAACGAGAGCCGCGTGCGGCCGTTCCAATTTACGAATTTTCGCTTTACGAGCGCCTCGTTGTAACGGATCTCGCTCGTAAATCGGGGAATACCTGTATGTATGTATATATATATATATATAAAAGTACACAAAGGAGCACGACAATATTAGAAACTTAAAACAGCAAGTTTTTTGATAACTGCTGTGAGATGGCGGTTTTCCAGTTTTTTAATCTACATAATGAAGAATAGTAAGCTTTGAATTTGTGACTGCTGCCGCCCGGAAACTGTGGGAAACTGCCGGAAACTCTATCTGGGGGCTTTAAAAATGTCCAAACATAACAAAATAGAATTTTGGCACACCTAAAATAATTAAAAGTACAATTAAATTTACACATGATTTTGTAATAATTGCAGAGATGTGAACATGTATGATTTGGAAATGTAATTATCAATACAGAGGTCTAGTGGTGACAGAACAAGGAGCTTCATTGATCACGTTGACTATCCGCATTACATTGTAACACATTTACTATGTAAAAATTAATTTGAACTCAAGGTGGTGTGAAACATGAATAAAGTTTAGATTTTTTACTATTATTTTTTTATTTGAGGTAAGTTTGTGTGTGCTTTTACTGGTAATGTATACCCATAGTAATTCACAGCCCAGGTCCAGGTTGAGAAATGCTTTTAAGACAATAAAAGTGCACTGTGTACTCAAGACCAGGTTTATTGTTGTGTTTATTTATATTGTATATTTATTAGGGCTTGAGGAAGTGCTAAATAATCCATAGTTATACCTTTGGCGTCTCACTACAACACACGTTTTCTATAGGGGAAAGGAAGCTGCAGTGACCACAGGTGCACCTGTTGAAAGAGGTTATTTTTGCTTTAATAATAATAATAATAATAATTAATTCAATTTATAACGCACTTTTCATTACTGAAAATCTCAAAGTGCTACACATATATTGAATGCTACACACATTCATAAACCGGTGGCGGCAGACTACCATGCAAGGTGCTTTCCAGTCCTACCGGGAGCAACTCAGGGTTAAGTGTCTTGCCCAAGGACACAACGACACATGGTGCGGGTTCCGGGAGTCGAACCGCCAACTTTCTGATTGGGAGACGACTGCCATTACCACTACACCACGGCCGCTTTAGTATAATTTGGATACATATGTCTTACTTGAGATAGTTTAACATTAACAAATATGACAATTTGTTACTGCTTTGAACATTAGCCTATGTTGCTAATATCAATTTACCACTCAGGAGGAGGTGAAAACTCCTCCACCTAGCATGTCACGAGGTGTGGCCAGGACCGTGACATGCACCTAGCATGTTGCATATATTATGCTAATGCTAGCTGCATGTCACAGTCCTGGCCACACCTCCTCGCTCTAACCCCCATATACCGGTAAGTTTAATAGTACATTTTCCTACTAAGGATATTATATGTGAAATTACTGTCATATATTGTTCTTATAAGTATACAAATTATATATGTTTCATTTTATACAAATTTACTAAGGATCTCATACCTGGTTTCAATGCATTATACAAAAAATATGTTTCAAACAAAACATAAAAACTTTATAAAATTTATATATATCTTTTCCGTATGGGTTACATGCTGAAGGAAATTAATTAAAAACACTGGCTTTGCTCATATTGGGCAGCACGGTGGCACAACTGGTAGAGCTGCTGCCTCTCAGCGAGAAGGTTGCCGGTTCAAATCCCGGTCCGGGGCCTTTCTGGGTGGAGTTTGCATGTTCTCCCCGTGCATGCGTGGGTTTCCTCCGGGTACTCCGGTTTCCTCCCACAGACCAAAAAACATGCTTGTTAGGCTGATTGGTGACTCTAAATTGACCCTAGGTGTGAGTGTGAGAGTGGATGGTTGTTTGGTGTGAGTGAGACAGGTCCCTCTTGTAAATGAGTCCCCGTGACTCAACGAGGCTAGCCTGTATAAATAAAGGTTGAATGAATGAATGAACATACCTCACATATTTGACCCAACAATTTGGTCAAATTTTCGACCTATTTCTCATCTGCCTTTTTTAGCTAATGGTACGTTGAGGAGCTGGGTGCAGGCCCCCGGAGACTTCCTCTTGGGACCCAGGATGAACTGGAAAGTGTGGCTGGGGAGAGGAATGTCTGAGTTTCTCAAGACTTATGTTTACTCTGGACTGGGACCCAACTACGGATACGCGGTAGAAGTTGAAGGATTTAGCTACGTAAATGAAGCATCTTAAGCAGTTCAACCTTTTAGAATTAATCCGTTAGAGAGACCGGTGTCTAGTGTCATTACTAATTTATAAGGCATAGGCTCCGCCCTTCGTAGAAGGGGAGCTCTTCCATTCACCTGTATGAGGGGGTGTGACTAAGTGTGATCTCCATGGAGCTTATGTGGATTGATACATGTGGAAAAACATGGGACAGAGCATTACAACCTTTCTACGTGATGTAGCAAGCAAAATAAACTATTTTCCTTGACATATATTGAATCTATGGGAGACTCTTTTTAGAGCTACTGGTCCAGTTTAACCAAGTCAGAACCGGGTCATAATTTCATTATGATCCCATCTCTGAGTAGATCAAAACCCCAGGACCAGTCTATATAAATATCTAACAACTCCCCCTGGTTTGAGGATCCCAAAGGGTTTCCTCAAATACGGGTCACGGCACCACCTGTTACGTCAAGGAGCTAGGTGCAGGACCCTGGAGACTTCCTCTTGGGACCCAGGATCCAAGACCCGCCTCCAGCTCCACACGTCCCCCTCCCCCTGTTCGGGTCTACCTTATAAACAGTGCTTTAAGTGGGCCGGAACTCACCGGTACCCAGTTCCGCCACTTCTAAAATTTAACCCTAAGAGTACCGGGACTTTTTTTAAGCGTAAGGTGCGTTCTGGAACTTATTTTCGTCTTCTCCACTTGAAAGACCCGTGGCAGATTAGAATGCATCATTTCCCCCGACTGGATTTCAAGAAAGAGTAATGCATCTTCACGACAATAAAACATCTTTGGTGGAGCGCGTCATTTGGCCAATCACAACCTCAGGATAGACAGGGGGAGGAGACGACAGCGAAATCTGTAAAAAAATAAAAACAAACTCTGCAGCGCGACAGAGCGCGAGGGAAGCGGAAGTAACTCCTCCAACGTGTGGGTAAAGTTAATATTTTTATACATGCAGTGTAACCATTGTTTAGTAAAATGGCATGTTGTGTTACAAATAAAACTAAATAAAAATTAACAAAATAACAGTCAATTGCACCCCTAAAGCCACTGTGATAAAGTATCACATTAATTTAATTATCTTAGCCACAGGAGTGAGTTTAAAAACAGGATGATGTCTATATGAACTAGTTAAATGAGGTGTCTCTAAAATATCCTGATTCATGATCAATAATAATTTCAACAATTTTTTAATCTGTCCACAGGACCTGACTTTATTTTGTTAGATGTCTCTAAAATAGTTAGTGAATCATGTTTACATGTAGGTAAACATAGATGTTTAACAACTTGTTAAAATACACAAGAATGCAGGAAATGGCATCTACTTTATTCAAAATTTCTGGCAAAACATCTTCACCAGCATATTTAAGAAATGAGTTTTTACTGTAAGTAAGTTTTATTTATATAGCACATTTCACAGACATGAGAGTCACATAGTGCTTTACAAAAGGAAAAATAAAATCATAAAATCACAGAAGTACTATACAAAAAGGTAAAACATAACAAACTCTAAAATCAATGTACAAAATTAACCAAAAGCCTGTCTGAAGAGATAAGTCTTAAGTTTTTAAATGCATCTGTTGACTCGGAGCAGCGCATTGTTAGCAAAATGTTCTGCTGTATTTGACTTGCTGCTGTTGTTGGTTGTTAATTTTTTGGTTGACACAATCTTTCCTATTTATGTTCTCATTAAATTAGGTTAGTAAATGACTTTTACTTGAAGCATGTTAAAAAATTACAAAATCTTTCGGGGGGGGGGTGGCGCAACGTTTGTCACCTTTTTCATCCCTTCTGAGTTTGCAGGTATGCATATTATTATGACATTAGGGAGGGTACCGGCACTTATTTTTTTCCACTTAAAGCACTGCTTATAAAGGAATAAATTAAATGTGTCATTCCCGATTTTCAATATTTACTTTGCATTAAATGGTCTAATTAAACTAAAGATACCTCACTGGTTGTTCCATCTGCCCAGTTTAGGTTCTCAATCTCCATCTGGGGTGTCTTCTGTAAAGAGAAAATGGGGGTGGTGGCTATATACAACCATCTGTCCATGCTGTAATACTAATGGCATTATATTTAACAGTTTTAAAAGACACTCACAGTAGTTTTTTTCTGTCTGGTCTGCTCCAGAGACCTGTGAAAGGTTAATATTGTTCAAGACATACAAGTCACATCAATTTAATAATCCTGCAAGATAATGTTTGGTTAAACAGTAATTTTTTCAGGAACATGCATCAGTGAAGTGAACATTTCTCTTCTGAAACAAAATTACCAATTTTAATCTGCATTTTCTTTATTTAACACTAAGACTCCATCTAAAACCTGTAGAGCAGTTGCTGTTAGATAATTCCAGCTCTCATCACAACTCATCCAAGACATTTTGTTAAATGCTGTTGTTGCATTTTGTTAAATCCCATAGTTAATGTCGGCTTGTATAGCCTTTTAAAATTGCCCATGATTCATGTGTATCCATTTATCTGTCAGTTTCTCAAGGGTGAAAATGAACCAGGAAATATTGAGCACTCTGTGTGTGTGTGTGTGTGTGTGTATGTGTGTGTTTGAACATGATTTTTATTGAACCAAGCAAGAATACCACTGAGTTCACATTCGTCCCTAACAAAGCAGGCCTGAACTTTGTTAAGGAGGCTTTGCGTCCCAAATCCTAACATGCATGTGTTTGAACTGTGGGAGGAATAAAATGATTTATTACCTTAAAATTAAAACCCAAAATGTGCAGTTTCATTACCAACCCTCGTATGAATCAGCGTCGCTTAAGCTCAACATTACAAACGTTATTTGATTATGTAACTTTGATGAATAATTTAACTGTTTAAATATTATGGTAAAATCTTCCCTCCCCTGAGTCCAGATGAGAACTGTCATCACCCCCAGCAGACCCCTCAATTTTATTTTATAAAAAATAATACCTAATCATCTTACCTCAGGTTAACCACCTGAACTTACATCCAAAAAGATTAATTGAATATTGTAGCTTTGATCATTAACAAAAACACAGTGAAAGCTGAAGAAAAAACATTATAAAATCAGAAACACAAGCAAGCAACTTTTGTGACGTGAAGATGGAACAGTTATCAGTCTTAAACTAGTGCCAGGATGTATCTGGACATCCTGCAGTTTATCTATTCTACTGAAATAATCAAAAGATGATTAGTATTTACACAGATAAAAAATGTGCCATGGAAGATTTTCTATTGTGCCCATGACCCAAGCTAATAATGCAAGGTTAAATCATGACGGTCTATGTCATGACAGCCTGCAAATTCCCTTATTCTACAGATAAAAAGCACACATATTACTGTTATCCCAATTTTTAGTGAACACCACAAGTTTAATAATTTAATAATCATATGGCTAATACTTATTAGATAAGTCAGTCTTATTTTATCATATCACATTATAATATATATTTTGGGTAGCACGGTGGCACAACTGGTAGAGCTGCTGCCTCTCAGCGAGAAGGTTGCCGGTTCAAATCCCGGTCCGGGGCCTTTCTGGGTGGAGTTTGCATGTTCTCCCCGTGCATGCGTGGGTTTCCTCCGGGTACTCCGGTTTCCTCCCACAGACCAAAAAACATGCTTGTTAGGCTGATTGGTGACTCTAAATTGACCCTAGGTGTGAGTGTGAGAGTGGATGGTTGTTTGGTGTGAGTGAGACAGGTCCCTCTTGTAAATGAGTCCCCGTAACTCAACGAGGCTAGCCTGTATAAATAAAGGTTGAATGAATGAATGAATGAATAACATTCATATATAATTTAGTTTGTTTACTAGGTTGTTAAAATAACATAATCACTGTAAAATAGATCATTTCTAATTCCCATAAATCAGTTATTTAAAATGTTTTCTCTAATTTGGAATCATTTCTAAATCTTAAATCATCCTTCTGTCTCTCAGGAACTCCCATAAGAATTGTTTTATACTTCTACTAGTGTAGTTTAATATTCTGTTTTTCCATCTACACCTTAAATGTATTAGTGTTTGTTTTATATGTTTAATATTTGTGTTAACTAACTTATTTACAGGGACAGATCTAGAAAAATATATATGGGGTGGCAAGAGGGTGGCATTGATGTTTCAGGGGGTGACAACACCCTCCCTCCATACACACACACACACACACACACACTCACACACACACACACACACACACACATATATATATATATATACATATATATATATACATATATTATATATATATAATATATATATATATATATATATATATATATATATGTGGGAGTGGTGGCGCAGAGGTTAAGAAGGTGCGCTTGTGATCGGAAGGTCGCCGGTTCAAGCCCCGGTACCGACAACATCAAAGATGTGGGTGGGGTACGTGAAATGGTCACACTTGTCTCCACCCTCATCTGCCCCACTCTGGGCCCTTGAGCAAGGCCCTTAACCCACACCATCTGCTCCCCCGGGAACCCTAGATATCAGCTCTCTGCTCCACACAGAGGGCTGTGGTTGCTCGGTGGTCTGTGGTTGCGTCAGGAAGGGCATCCGGCGTAAAAACTGCCAAATCTTCGTGCGACCAGTTCGCTGTGGCGACCCCTAACGCAGGGAAAAAAGCCGAAAGAAGAAAAAAAAAAAATATATATATATATATATATATATATATATATATATATATATATATATATATATATATATATATATATATATATATATAATGCCATGTAAAAAGAGAGACATGAAACAACCAAAGTACAGGCATCGTAAATACAGGTGAAGTTTTATTACCCAAAAACAAAAATGACAGTTTGGGCATGATAACACGGGATAACACAGAATGGACAAGATCATGAACCAACCAAAAACAAACAAGAAACCAACAAGGAACAAAGCCAGTCAGGAACTTAAATTACATATATAACAGGTCAGTAGGATAACTAATGTTGAGAGAACACATGTGAGAAACACCTATGGGAGGGGCCAAAGGGGTCGGGTGCAATGTGGGATGGGTGGTGGCCGAGGGCGGGGACCCTGGCGGTCTGATCCTCGGCTACAGAAGCTGGCCATTGGGACATGGAATGTCACCTCTCTGGTGGGGAAGGAGCCTGAGCTAGTGTGTGAGGTTGAGAGGTTCCGGCTAGAAATAGTCGGACTCACCTCAACGCATGGCTCTGGCTCTGGAACCAGTTTCCTTGAGAGGGGTTGGACACTCTTCCACTCTGGAGTTGCCCCTGGTGAGAGGCGCCGAGCAGGAGTGGGCATACTTGTTGCCCCCCATCTTGGTGCCTGTACGTTGGGGTTCACCCCGGTGAACGAGAGGGTAGCCTCCCTTCGCCTACGTGTGGGGGGACGGGCTCTGACTGTTGTTTGTGCCTATGCGCCAAACGGCAGCGCAGATTACCCACCCTTTTTGGAGTCCTTGGAGGGGGTATTGGAGAGTGCACCTCCTGGGGACTCCCTTGTTCTACTGGGGGACTTCAACGCTCACGTGGGCAATGACAGTGAGACCTGGAGGGGTGTGGTTGGGAGGAACGGCCCCCCTGATCTGAACCCGAGTGGTGTTCTGTTATTGGACTTCTGTGCTCGTCATGGATTGTCCATAACGAACACCATGTTCAGGCATAAGGGTGTACATATGTGCTCTTGGCACCAGGACACCCTAGGTCGCAGTTCGATGATCGACTTTGTTGTCGTCTCATCTGATCTGCGGCCGCATGTCCTGGACACTCGGGTGAAGAGAGGGGCGGAGCTGTCCACTGACCACTACCTGGTGGTGAGTTGGCTCCGATGGTGGGGGAGGATGCCGGTCAGACCTGGCAGACCCAAACGTATTGTGAGGGTCTGCTGGGAACGTCTGGCAGAGTCTCCCGTAAGACGGAGCTTTAACTCCCACCTCCGGGAGAGCTTTGAACACGTTCCGAGGGAGGCGGGGGACATTGAGTCCGAGTGGGCCATGTTCCGCGCCTCTATTGTCGAGGCAGCTTATCAGAGTTGTGGCCGCAAGGTTGGTGGTGCCTGTCATGGCAACCCTCGAACCCGATGGTGGACACCGGTGGTGAGGGATGCTGTCATGCTGAAGAAGGAGTCATATTGGGTCTTTTTGTTATATGGGACCCCGGAAGCAACAGATAGGTACCGACAGTCCAAGCGGCATGCGGCTCGGGTGGTTGCTAAGGCAAAAACTTGGGCGTGGGTGGAGTTCGGAGAGGCCATGGAGAATGACTTCCGTACGACATCGAGGCGATTCTGGTCCACCATCCGGCGTCTCGGGGGGGAACGTGCAGTACGCAACCAAGACCATTTATGGTGGGGATGGCGTGCTATTGACCTCAACTCGGGATGTTGTGAGTCGGTGGGCGGAATACTTCGAAGACCTCCTCAATCCTACTATCACGTCTTCCACTGAGGAAGCGGAGCCTGGGGACTTTGGGTCGGGCTCTCCAATCTCTGGTGCTGAGGTCACCGAGATGGTTAAAAAGCTCCGCGGTGGTAGGGCTCCGGGGGTTGAATGTGATTCACCCTGAGTTCCTTAGGGCTCTGGATGTTGTGGGGTTGTGTTGGCCTACGCGACTCTGCAATATCGCGTGGACATCGGGGGCAGTTCCCTTGGATTGGCAGACTGGGGTGGTGGTTCCCCTATTCAAAAAGGGGACCGTAGGGTGTGTTCCAACTATAGGGGGATCACACTCTTAAGCCTCCCTGGTAAGGTCTATTCAGGGGTTCTGGAGAGGAGGGTCCGTCGGATAGTCGAACCTCGGATTCAGGAGGAGCAATGTGGTTTTCGTGCTGGTCGTGGAACACTGGACCAGCTCTACACCCTCAGCAGGGTCCTGGAGGGCGCGTGGGAGTTTGCCCAACCAGTTTACATGTGCTTTGTGGACTTGGAAAAGGCATTCGACCGCGTCCCTCGGGGGGTTCTGTGGGGGGTACTCCGGGAGTATGGGGTACCAGGCCCATTGATGGGCTGTTAGGTCCCTGTACGACCGGTGTCAGAGCTTGGTCCGCATTGCCGGCAGTAAGTCAGGCTCGTTTCCAGTGAGAGTTGGACTCCGCCAAGGTTGCCCTTTGTCACCAATTCTGTTCATAACTTTTATGGACAGAATTTCTAGGCGCAACCAAGGTGTTGAGAGGATCCGTTTTGGTGGCCTTAGAATCGCTTCTCTGTTTTTTGCAGATGATGTGGTCCTATTGGCTTCATCAGATCGTGATCTACAGCTTTCGCTGGAGCGGTTTGCAGCCGAGTGTGATGCGGCCGGGATGAGGATCAGTTCCTCCAAATCCGAGGCCATGGTCTTGAGCCGGAAAAGGGTAGCATGCCCTCTCCGGGTCGGGGAGGAGGTCCTGCCCCAAGTGGAGGAGTTTAAGTATCTTGGGGTCTTGTTCACGAATGAGGTGAGATCGATAGGTGGATAGGTGCCACGTCCGCAGTGAAACGGGCGCTGTACCGGTCTGTCGTGGTGAAGAGAGAGCTGAGTTGAAAGGCAAAGCTCTCAATCTACCGATCGATCTACCATTCCCACCCTCATCTATGGTCATGAGCTTTGGGTTGTGACCGAAAGAACGAAATCTCGGATACAAGCGGCTGAAATGAGTTTTCACCGTAGGGTGTCTGGACTCTCCCTTAGAGATAGGGTGAGAAGCTCAGTCATCTGGGAGGGACTCGGAGTAGAGCCGATGCTTCTCCACATCGAGAGAAGCCAGTTGAGGTGGCTCGGGCATCTGGTTAGGATGCCTTCTGGATGCCTCCCTGGTGAGGTGTTCCGGGCATGTCCCACCAGGAGGAGACCATGGGGAAGACCCAGGACACGCTGGAGGGACTATGTTTCTCGGCTGGCCTGGGAACGCCTTGGGATTTCCCCAGAGGAGATGCTTCAAGTGGCTGGGGAGAGGGAAGTCTGGGCCTCCCTACTTAGGTTGCTACCCCCGCTACCCGACCCCGGATAAGCGGACGAAAATGGATGAATGGATGGATGTGAGAAACTCTTGATTGCTGTATGGTCTGCTTGGTTTCAATACTAAAGTTCAGTTTTTTTGCTCCTGGTATCTTATCTTTTAAGTACTGAAACCAAACAGACCTTATAGCAATCAAGAGTAAATACCCCCAAAAAATAGCACTTGAATAAAACATGGCAAACTGATAAATGGATGAAGAAAAGAACAAACTGGATATAACTAAAAAGACTAATATAGAAAACCAAAACTTAGAACTTGACAGGGGGAAATTATAAGGCTAGAGAAGAAACATGGTAAGATGAGTAAATTAGTAAAGAAAACTAAAGACTTAACCAGAATGAGACCAAAAGGGAATAAGCTACAAAAATGTAAAAGGTGAAATACTAAAACTAGACTGGAGCATGTCACTGTTATGACCCCAAAAGAGCGTACCATATTAACAGACACGAGACAAAAAATGAGGATTTAAAAAGAGATTTTAATTTAGGCTCTCCAGTGGCACGGTTCTGGTTGCATCGCCTCCATCTGCTCTGAGAAGAGGGAAAAAAAGGGAGAAAAAAAGGAGAGCCCAAGCCCCCAGCTTCCTCGTGTCCACAGGATCCCAAAGTAATGAAATAAAAATCAGACCTGGTGAACCGACCCAACAAAGTATAAAGGTACCCCAGTGGACCAGCTCCTATAGAGCCGTCAAAGACACTGAGGGTACCAGGCTAATTTCAAAAAGCCCCCTCCCCCCCAACCTAACGTAAACAAAAAAGGCAAAAATAGGACAATCGGTCTCACAAGGTCGAATCCAGCTTTGTAAGGACTGGCTCCATCTGTTGGTCGGTCTCTCCTTACATCCTGTGTCTGTCAGCTCTATGTCTCAGGTGTTTGTGTTTGTCGTTAATTAAGACGTATATATTAGTCAGCGTTCATGTGTGTCTCATTGTCGGGTCATTGTCCCTGTTCCCTGGTGTGTCGTACCCCAGCTCCTTGGTCTCGTGAGTACATCTCGTCTACATGTTTAGTGTTAGTATTCCAGCCACAGTTAGAGCATCCGTATTGTTTTGTGCTGCCACGTCAGTGTTTGTTTTCATCTTATTAAAGTGTTTTGATTTAACTCGTGACTCTGTAAGTCTGCCTGTCTGCACCACGGGACTCATCCCTCACTCCACACCAAACCGTGACAGAAATGACACGAACATTCTGAGTTCCGCGGACGGGTAATTCGGACTTACCGTACTCGGAGGCAGAAGGTGTCTGCGTCAGCTCAGGGGGAAGCTGCAGTCATCCGAGTTGGTGGGTTTCGAACCGAACCCGCTTGGAGCAACCATAGAAACAGAAACATAGAAAACAGCATTCGTCTCCAATGCTGGTCGCGGTGCGAGCGAGAAGGAAGCGTCGGGACAGCCGCTCCGACCAGTTCACGTCCTTCACTCCTGCACAAGCCATCTCGCTGTGGTATGTGTCCGACGACGATTCGGATTTGGCTCCGGAGGGACTCTTGCCGTTTCCAGCTCCAGAGACATGCATTTCCGGGTTTCGGCCCGCTCTCCCTCTTAATTCTCCCATGTTGTCAGAAAAGTTGGGGGGTATTTCAAAGGGGGAGGGGTACCCGCGCCCTTGCTCCGTGACGTCTCAGGGGAGACATGCTTTGAATGGGGGGGGGGGGGTCACCCCCCCCCAACACGTCTGTTGGAGACCCGGCGACTCCTGCACGTCACACAGCCGAGAGGAAGCGTCCTCACAAGACTCCTTCACAAAAGGAGGAACAGTGATGGCATAGTTACATTGAAAAATAACTTAGTTAAGTTACTGATTAGTCTTTGGGAAAAGTAACTTAGTTAAGTTACTGATTACTTGATTTGCTGACAACAGCCCTCTGTCATAAATCGCAATGCATAAAAAATGTAAATGTATTAATAAAATAATTACTAATGAAAATATTCAAAAACAAAATGGTCTTTCTTGACTTCATTAAACATAAATACTTGTTTTTATAAAACATAAAATAGTCTGAGTTCATTAAACATAAATACTTTTTATAAAAAATAAGGAAATATTTCTTGATTTCAATATCATAAATGAAGGTTGAATGAATAAAGGAATACTTGCTTTATATAAAAAATAGTGTCTTTCTTGACCACTAAACAACTAATATTTTTTACAAAAAAGTCTTTCTGTAAACACGTTTTAAAATAAATAATATAATAAAGACAGTCTTTCAACATCAAAATCAGTGTTTTATTTTTATTTTATGAAATTGTGTACACATGGGTCTTAGCATCCAAACAAACATATAAATTGTAAAAGAAAAACTAATACGCTCTAAGATATGAATTAAGAAATACTCTGAAAAATATATTTCTGAATCAAAGCCCTAGTTCTCACATAGCACAGGGACCCAAACAGCTGTAACTGTACAAAAGAAATATCTCAAAATAAATGTTTTTTTTCCTTCATAATAAAACCAAAAACACAGCTGTGCACTTAAAATTACAACAAAAAAACATATCCATAAAGTAATAACAAAAATATATTTCTGAATCAAAGCCCCAGTTCTCACACACACAGCACAGGGACCTTTATTAACAAACAGCTGTAACTGTGCAAAAGAAATATCTCAAAATAAATGTTTTTTCCTTCATAATAAAACCAAAAACACAGTTGTGCATTAAACATCTCGTTTGTAGCTGCCAGGGCCACCCAGTCATTTACACATGAATTCATCATGTCAGCATCGTCAACGTCAATCACCCTTAAAGCTGCCATCAACAGCAGTTTTTACACAGCAGGAGGTGGGGGGGGGGTGCAGGAGCGGGTGAAGGGTTTGTATTCAGTGAGGGAGAGGAGGAGGGGCTGGATGCAGGCGCAGATTCATGAGTGAAACAGTGGAGTTGGGTCAGTAAACCAGTGGTTGTACCTCATTAACAAAAGCTGTTCAAACCTCCTATCCGAAAGTCTATTTCTTCTAGGTGTGAGCACGAGACCTCCCAGACTAAAAAGACGTTCCACAGGAGCACTTGAAGGTGTTGGAGTGTTATACTTCATGAAAATTTTCTTAATGTTTGAAAATTTATGCAGAATTTGAAGATCATATGCTGACCTCAGGTATTCCATGACTTCCTGTTCTGCAGAGTAGGTCTCGTCTGGCTGTGTCTCAAAAGTGAAAAAGTCCATCACACCTTGGCTAGCAGTTGTGACGGGACTCTGTGGTGCAGGTTCAGAAGCCGTTGTGACGGGACTCTGAGGTGCAGGTTCAGAAGCCGTTGTGACGGGACTCTGAGGTGCAGGTTCAGAAGCCGTTGTGCGGCACGCTGCTATCAGAAGCTCTTTTACTCTCTCCCTCCTATCTGCGTCTCTTAGCCATCGGAGTTTGAAATTAGGACAACTGACAGCTGCAAGTAGGGCATCTTTGTTGTCCAGCATACCGGCAAAACGAGTCTGGATAGCCTGAAAAATATAATTGATATGTTTTGATACATGGCCTACTAATATGCAATTGAATTACAGTACAGTACTTGCAAACCATGCCTAATGTGGGATCAATATCATGACTTTTTTTTAAGAGTGTGTCTCAGTTTAATTTTTGTTAATAAATGATAAAGCAGCTTATTTTAGGATGTACCGCTTACAGCTTTATTCAGCTTACTTCAATGTTTTAGTACTTTTACTGACTTATTTCTGCTAATTTCAGATCTGTATGCTCCTTTCTGCAAATTTTTGGAAGAATCGGATATTTCTGCTATTTCAGCTACTATTTAGCTATTTTATGATAATTTCAGCTTTTTCAGCTATTTCCACATTTTTTTTATCAATCCAACTTTTTTCAGCCTAATTCAGCAAAACCATGCTCACCCACTTCCTTCTGGTAATTTAAGATTATTTATGTTTGTTTTAGATTTGTTCTGCTGTTTTTGACCAATTTCAGCTGTTTTCAGATAATTTCAACTTTATTTTGCTTATTTCTGCTTATTTCAGACTTTTTGCAATTTCAGATTGTTTCAGATATTTCATATTATGCTGCTTTGTGATTATTTCTGCTAGTGTCAGCTTCTTCTGTTATTTTAGCTACTATTAAGCTGTTTTATGCTAATTTAGGCTTGTTTCAACACAATCCACATTATTTGCACTCATTTCAACTTTTTCCAGCCTAATTCTGCAAAACTATAATCTCTCTACAAATTTCTAAGACATTTAAGCTTCTTTCTGCTATTTTAGATAATATTCAGCTGTTTTTTGCTAATTCTTGAACAAATGGCATTCACACATGCATTTTCGCAGGAAATGCAATTTCTCTATTTAGTCTTACATTCTGCTCATTAGACATTAGAATTATAATTCTGAAACATATCAAGTATGCCTTCTTTGAACTAGAGCAGGGGTCTGCAACCTTTACGATCAAAAGACCCAGTTCACTGCAACACAGGTGGAGCTGCCATTAGCATGGTTTGGAATGTTTGCTACTCAATCACAAACAATGGAATCAAGTCCCAAAGGTATTTTCTGAGTAGCAGCAACAGCTTTCTCATTAACACCCATCACCCACCGTTTAGCATTTACAAGAAGAAACTCTCCAAGGATTCAAATTAATCAAACTGTCATTTGACAGTCTCTGGTAGAAGTAGTACTCATTTGAAAATGCTGGTAGCCCCAGTGTTAAGATTTTTATTATTGTTAATATAGTTTATTTATTGTACAGTGTTGTTTATTTAGAATATTATCCAAATGGGTCACTTTTATTTATTACTATATTATACAATACAGTACAAATGTATTTTTGGCATATTTTCAAAATAAACATTTTGTAAGTCTTTATTTTGTCTTTTTTTTTTTTGTACAGAAAATAAACCGAACCGAGCCCTCCTTTGAACCAAACCGAAATGTAATTTTAGCGTACAGTTACACCTCTAGTTCTAGGATTCTTATTGTATTTGTTTTCTTTTTTTTTGTGATGATGAATATACTGTAGTGTACAATGTACAAAAATAGTGTGATGTAAGGAATTTTAGCTAGCTTACAGATGGAACATACCTGCACAATAGCATCTGGAAGGCCTGCAGTCATCCTGGAGAGAGAATCTTTCACAGCCAGGGTCTTCTGCATCAGGACTTCTAGTGTGGGCAGTAACGTCCCATAAGGGCAGTCACCTGTTGTTTGAAAAAAGAGGCAGATATAATAAGATTTTTTCTTCTTTCTGCTACCTTTCATTTTTTTATATTTTGTATGTTATCATTTATGGGATTGTTTTGTATTGTTTTTTTGTAAACAAAATGAACAAATTTAATAAACATAAACAAACCTTGTAGGATGTCCAGAGCTGCAGTCAGGGGCTTCATGACGGTGCAGTACTCATGCAGGAACTGGTACTCTCGGTCTATGAAGCACTTAATTCCCAGCTTGCTGCATAGAGTATTCAGCTCATGCATGGGGATTTCTGCAATTCTTGTTACAGCGTAAAAAAATGAATTCCACCTTGTGGATGTTGGGACCAGGAGCTTTCTTTTGCTGACTTCCTCCACTGCTTCTGATGCGAGGGTAGATCTGCTTGATTTGGTCCATAGCGCTGTGCATTTTGCTGTGCTACTCCTATAAACAGCCTTGCTCTCTGCATGTGAAGTTAAATATTTCTCAACATCACTTGTGGAAATGAGGTTGATGGTGTGGGAGGCACACCTATGGTGTGGGGGTAGAGATAGTTGGCCATCACCTTCATTCCCAGCTGAGAGGATTTCTGACAGATCCAAAAAACTGACACCATCATCTGTGCAGGTGGATTCTTCCTCCTCCATCTCATCATCAGACTCCCTGACAGGCTGAAAAACTTTAAACGCCTTCACAAAGTTGGATCCATTATCAGTCACTGTTGCAACTACTTTGTTGCCTAATCCATATGAAGCGTGAATGTTTTCAATTTCTGCACCAATAACATCATATGTGTGTCTACCGCGAATTCTTCTACATGCCAGTGCAGCTTTGTTGCGCTCCAATGTGGATCTATGGATCCAGTGGAGCGTTACTCCCATGTAGCTTCTGTTACCGGCATTAGCAGTCCAAATATCAGCGGTAGTTGACACAAAGTCCACATCATTCAGCGCAGCCTTCAGCTTTCTCTCCATCGCTGCGTACTCCTGCTCCAGATACGCAGAGAACGCTCCTCTGTGAGGCAGCTCAGCATTTACAGCGGTGGGGATTCGGTTTATTATTGCACGAAATGAAGGCGCATCAACCGTGTTGAAGGGCAACATTTCTTCTACTACATATCGTCCAACCAACTGTTTTAATTCATTGCCACTTACTCGTTTTGCACCGAAGTCTAGCTTCAGTTGTTTTGGTGGCGGGGGACCTCCTGCAGACGGAGCAGCTCTCTTTGATCCAGCTGGAGAGGCTTGCTCCTCCATCAGTTTCACAGTCCCGTGCTGCGACTCCAAATGTTTCTTTAGGTTTGAAGTTGTGTTTTTGAAGCAAGAAAGCACTTTCTCGCCAGCACAGAGCGTACAACGCACCGTTATGTTGCAGTTGTCATCCTTTGCTGAAAGAAACTCAAAATAGTGCCGGTATTTCCAGCTGGAAAAAGCGTATCTTACTCCTGAGCCTCCATAACTGAACTGCAGTAAAATCTCCTCCTCTCAGCTCCGAGTGAGCGCACCGTCCTCAGCTCAGTCCAGTCTGTTTATATCTGTTCCTGACTGTCACGCACGCTGCGGTGTCAGGTTTCAGTCAGCTGTGACCGAATTTCCGCATCTTTTTTTAATCACTCCCCTGCCGAGAGAGACGCATTGAGGAAATAAAATAAAATTACAGTACTACAGAAAATGACAAATAACTAAGTAACGCACAATAATTTGGAGAAAATAACTTTAATCTGATTACTGCAGTTTGAAAAGCAACGCGTTAGATTACTAGTTACTGAAAAAAGTGGTCCGACCAGAGTAACGCGTTACTTTGTAACGCGTTACTGACATCACTGACCTGCACCACACCTTCCCAACAACTTTGATTTAATCATATTTTAAAACATATAAATAGTTTTAGAAATGTTTATGGTGATATCAAGTCAACACAATCCTGTTTCCTGATTTACAACTCAGCTCCTTCAAACTAGTCCTAAATGGAGGTTTTACAAACATTTACATTCCCTTCAGGGTTTAATAACTTTAAACAAATTTTAATTGAATATTTGGGGGGTAATTTTTTTTTCCAGTTTTATACATGACTTGTAAAATACAGTACTATGTTCAACCAAATCCATTGATTACGGTGACATTCTCCTATATGTCTTTGCGTGAGTGCAGCTACAGTGTGCGCTCTCAGGACATGATTACCTGCAGTGTTCCGTCAGTGAGGACTGAACTTGGAAAAAGGGCCTTCTCCTACTCTGCTCCTGCTTCATGGAATATCTTACAAAAAGATCTGAAGCTCTCGGCCCTGACCTCCCTAAATGGTTTTCAGAATCTGTTGGAATCCTGGCAAAAACCAATGCAGATTTGTTCCTGTCTTTGATTTTATACGTCTACCTTATAATGTTTTGCTAGTTTTTTGATACTTTGTTAAAAAAAAAAAAAAAAAAATCTTTTTTTTCTCTCTTTTTGTTTTCTATTGTTTATTGTTTGTTTGTTTATTGTTTAATGAAATTCTATCACTGCTGTTCATTGTTCTTTAGTTTTAGCAGGTCGCTTTCGTAAATGAGCCCATGAGGTTCAAAAGATTTACCTGACTAAATAAAGGTTGAAAAATCATAAAATTTTAATAATTTAAACTGATGAAATATTTGTTGGGTGACCATAGCACTTCCTACTAATAATTCTTATAGCTCTTTAAAAACAAAACAAAAAAAACAGGGTTTGTAATAGTTTTACATGCTTTTCCCCAAACTTCAATACAACAGATTAAATATGGAACAATCATTACATTATTCAATATATTCAAAACTTTGTCATTCAAAAACTATTTTACTTTATACAGTAATGCAATTGATTTTGTTATTTTTATTCTTAAGTAATTTCCATGAGATTTCTATGTCAGCTTCTTATAAATAACAACACCCAAAAGTTTTATTTAATTAACTATGAATTTCAATGCTGTAAATTTTAAAGATGTTTAAAGTTAAAACTATTAATATTGACACAGTTGAGAATTTTATGGCAAGAAAGTTCATGCTCAATAATCCACGTACCAAATCCAATAATTTTCAGTCGGGTCATCTGGACAGTTTCTTTTTATAGAAATTGGATGGAGGATGGAGGGTGAAACGTTTCTATAAAAAAGAAACTGTCCAGATGACCCGACTGAGAATTATTGGGTTGAGAAGTTTATGTTTATTTGATGGTGATTTCCATCTTTTTGGAGGCTAAATACAAATACAAGGAGAACATTAATTTATTTGTATAGTTTATAGTTTTTTTTAGGCTTTTATATTGTTTATATCGATATCGAATTATATCGTTATCGACCGAAATTAAGAACTATATCGTGATAAAAATTTTGGCCATATCGTCCAGCCCTAGTCTAGAGAAAGAATAGTGTCAACAATACTGCTATCAGTTGAAATGGAGAGCTTGGACAAATGAAGAGTAATAAACTGCCGTATTTGGAGATGCCTAAAAAAATTGGACTGGGGAAGACTAAATTTTTCACATAGTTGTTGAAATGAAGCTAAAGTGTTATTAAGAAACAAGTCATTGAAGCGTACTATACCCCTTCTTTGCCATTCTTTAAAAACAGAGTCCTGAGATGATGGTTTGAAAAGTTGGTTAGACATAATAGGGCTATAAAGAGAGAAACTAGAGAAATCAAAATATTTACGAAATTGTGCCCAGATTTTTAGTGAGTGTTTTATAACTGGATTTGTAACAGTTGTAAATGGTGGAAGCGGGAATGAGGATCCCAAGAAAGCCACGGAGGACCATTTCCCAGAACACTGTGACTCCATCTCTACCCAGTCAGGGCTGTCAGGTCTGTTGTAATAGAATGACCAGAATGCTAGACAGTGCAAGTTTGCTGCCCAATAGTAAAAGCGGAAATTTGGAAGGGCAAGACCGCCTGCGGCCTTAGTTTTTTGGAGATGTGTCTTATTTAAGCGTGGACGTTTTCCTTGCCACAGATATGATGAAATGATGGAATCTAACTGAACAAAGAATGAACCAGGGATAAAAACAGGAATATTTTGAAAGAGATATAAAAACTTAGGTAAAGTGACCATCTTGACTGAGTTAATACGGCCTATGAGGGAAGTGGAAAGCGGTGACCATCGGGATAATGCCTGCTTTGTCTGATTCAACAGAGAGACAAAATTTTCTTGATATAAATCCTTATACCTCCTCGTAACTGTAACACCCAGGTAAGAGAATTTTATCTTCTCAATTTTAAAAGGCCATTTACTAAAGTCAAGAGTCTGCGCCAGGGTATTGACAGGGAAAATTATACTTTTACTCAAGTTTAATTTGTAACCAGAATTGATTCCAAATTCCTCAAGTAATGATAAAACGGAAGGCAGCGTGTCAGTCGGATGAGAAATGAAAAGTAAAAGGTCATCAGCATAAAGGGAGACCTTGTGCTCCATATCGCCTCTCCAGATTCCTGAAATTGTGTCACAGGACCGCAAAGCAGTGGCAAGAGGTTCAATTGCCAGGTCAAAGAGCAAAGGGCTCAGTGGGCATCCCTGGCGAGTTCCTCGATGTAGACTGAATGGTTTCGATATCTGAGAGTTGGTACGAATGGTTGCGGTGGGATGTGAATAAATTAATTGCACCCATGTAATGAAATTGGGGCCAAAACCAAATTTGTCAAGAACATTAAACAAGTAGTCCCATTCAACCCGATCAAATGCTTTCTCCGCATCAAGGGAAATAACACGCTCAGGAACAGTATCCGAAGGAGAATAAATAATGTCCAAAAGGCGTCTGATATTAAAAAAGGAGTGCTTGCGTTTAATGAATCCAGTCTGTGTGCTGGGTGAGTTCACTCACCCAGCACACTCACTCTTTGCACCACTCCCCTCGGGACGGAGGTTGAGGAGCATCAAATGTAGAACCACTAGACTGAGGAACAGCTTCTACCCTGAGGCTGTCAGACTCATGAATAAATAAATAATAAGAATAAACACTGCAAAATGTCACATCATGTTGATACTGATCTGTTTCTTGTTGCTGCGTTCATCTGTGACTATCTGCGTTCATCTGTGACCATCTGCTCATGTTCGTGCTGCTGTTTATAATGATGTTTTTCTACTACATTAGGGCTTAGTGTATTACTAGCTGATGTCTCTCTTAGTTAATCCTAGATGTTATTATTGTTTTTCTCTTGCATTTGTTGTTGGATGTAACTGGGACCCTGTGTACATAATCTCGTTTTCAACACATGTACTACATGCGGTGCAAATGACAATAAATTCTCTCTGACTCTGACTCTCTGACTCTCTCTGATATGATGAAAGGAAGGATCTTTTCCAACCTTTGAGCGAGAACTTTAGCTAAAATTTTGGCATCTGTATTTAAAAGGGAGATTGGTCGATAAGAGGAACAGTGAGTTGGGTCTTTTCCTTTCTTTGCAATGAGGGTAATGCAGGCCTCTAAGAAAGATTTCGGAAGGGATCCTTTGTCAAACGACTCTAAGAGAACCGAGTGTAAGAGTGGGGAAAGTAATGGAGAAAATTTCTTTAAAAATTCAGCAGGGAAGCCGTCAGGACCCGGACATTTGCCAGACTGCATTACCGATACAGCTGACACAATTTCTGTCAGGGATACAGGTAGTCCCCGATTTACGAGCGCTCTGACTTACGAGGTCCCGGACTTAAGAGCATGCATCTCATTAAAAAAAATATAAAAAATAATATATATTTTTTTTTTTATAAATGAATACATGTACAGTACTGGACAGTCACCAAGCACTTAGCCTATCCTAACACAGTTTTTAAAGATGAAGGAGTCAGTTGAATTGTCTCCCTCCTCCCTGCAGGCTCCATAGGGAGCTTGCTCCCTTTATGTGAAAGGGAGACAATTCAACTTATTCCTTCATCTTTAAAAACTGTGTTAGGATAGGCTAAGTGCTTGGTGACTGTCCAGTACTGTACATGTATTCATTTATAAAAAAAAAAAAGTAAAAAAAAAAAAAAAAAAAATTTTTTTTTTACTATGTGATCCTACTTACGAATTTTTGACTTACGAGCGCCCCCTAGTGAAGGAACTCGCTCGTAAGTCGGGGACTACCTGTATTGTGATCTCTAGTGCATCTTTCAGATTGGGTGTGAGTTTTGGCATATTGGTCTTTTCGAAAAACTGAGAAGATAAATTCTTGTTGGTTTGAGATTCTGAAGTATATAAATGGGAATAAAAGTCCTTAAATGCTCTGTTAATTTGTAAATGATCTAGAGTTATGGTGCCGTTCTTTAATTGGATCTTAGGGATGATTTGTTTAGCCGTGGCACCCTTCAACTGATTTGCCAGTAGTTTTCCTGACTTTTCTCCATGTATGTAAAATGATGATTTACTTTTCAAAAGTGATTGTTCTATTGAGTATGTAGACAATAAATCAAACTTAGTTTTGAGTTCTACTTTTTTTTTGTACAGATTAGGGCATTTGTTTTGAGCATATTGTTGATCAATTTCTTTTATCTGCTGGGCTAAATCAGTTCTTTCTTTTTGAGATTTTTGCCTCAGCCGGGCGGTATATGAAATGATTTGTCCCCTAAGATAGGCCTTAAGGGTATCCCAAACGGTTGACAATGGGATCCCAGGAGTTCTGTTTATGGATAGAAAGAAGGTTATTTCTTTTTCTATAAATGTAACAAAATCATTGTTTGACAGTAACGTTGAATTGAATCTCCACTGTCTACTCCTTATAGGAATGTCAGGGAGGGACAGAGACAGAGTGACAGGTGCATGGTCTGAGATGACAATACTGTGGTAGTCACAGCCACGGACAGAGGGAAGAAGTTTGTTGTCTATGAAAAAGTAATCGATCCTCGAGTACGAGTGATGAACATGAGAAAAAAAAGAATATTCTCTCTCAGCTGGGTGTAAAAAACGCCATACATCGCACAGGCCATATTTAGATAAAAAGGCACGAATAGTGTGGGACGACCTGCTGGCTGTGGCAGGGTTTGTAGAGGATCTGTCCAAGACTGGGTCCAACCAGCAATTCAAGTCACCACTGAGTATCAATGAATATGTGTTTAGGTCCGGGAGCAGTGAAAATAATTTCTCAAAGAAACCAACATCATCCGTATTTGGGGCATAAACGTTAACTAGCACTACTGGTGTGTTGTACAATTTACCGGAAACAATCACAAAACGACCATATTTATCTGAGTTAACTTGAAATGGTTCAAATGAAATGTCTTGACTGATGAGGATCGAGACGCCCCGAGCCTTTGCTCGAAAGGAGGAATGGAAACTCTGCCCGTGCCATGTTTGCAGTAATCGTTTGCTATCGTCACTTCTAATATGAGTCTCCTGCAGGAAAGCAATGCCTGTTTTTAACTGTTTTAAATGAGAAAGCACCTTCCTTCTCTTGACGGGGTGGTTCAAACCTTTGACGTTCCAGCTTGACAACACCAACTGACCACTCATATTACTAATAATTTGTATAAGAAAGGTAGGTAATACAGTCTAATGTGTTGATGGCTGTGCAGTTCTTGGCAAAGTGAAAGAAAATATAAATTAATGGCAGTGATGGACCCCCCACCCCCCTCCCTTTCCCACCCTGGACAGCTGCAAAAAACAGAAGCAGCAAGCTCCATAAAAATTAAAAATCAGTCTCCTGTCTAACTTTTAAACTAGTGCTCCAGTATCATAAAAGGGAAAAAAATTGTATAAGCACCTCATGCAAGGCCAGAAATGTACACATAGATGTGTGATCACGCACATACATATAAACAAAGTTAAATTAATCCTAATCCTAAATTAAATCTTCAATCAGTCCAAGACCAATTCAAGATTCAATTCAAGATAGTCAACAGGTATACAGGAAGAGGAAAAATGTTAATAGTTCAAAATAATATATTGAAAACATTATATATTTCACCCATTTTTATACGTGAATAGGCCTACTTCAATTATTTATGTGCCTAAATACAGAACCAAAAAGCCCCTCCAAAAAAAGGAAAGTCTAAGATAATCAGAGTATGGACAGAGTCCTGCTAATCTGTTCGTCACCTCATGTAAACAAAAGTTTAGTCCAAGCATAGATAAAGCCAGTGCGGGAACAGCGCGTTGCACATCAGTCAAAAGAAAAGTTAAATATTACTGTACTTGCGCTGTAAAGGCTGAGGTAACTCCTGTCCTGTCTAGCTTTTAAACTAGGGCTCCAGTATCATAAAAGGGGGGGGGGATTAAAAAGCACCTCACAAACTAGTTTAAGGTATGCAAGGCCAAAAAAATGTATACACATAAATGTGTACCGTTAATCACGCACACATATACAAACCTAAAGTTAAATTAATCCTAATCTCAAATTAATTATCAATCAATCCAGGACTAACCCAAAATTCAGCTCAAGATAGTCAACAGGTAAACGAGAAGAGGAAAAATGTTAATAGTTCAAAATAATATATTGAAAACATTATATATTTCACCCATTTTTATACAAGAATACTTCAATTATTTATGTGCTTAAATACAAAAACCAAAAAAGCCGCAGTAAAAACTAAAAAGTCTCAGATAATGAGAGTATGAGCAGAGTCCTGCTCATCTGTTCGTCACCTCATGTAGAGAAAAGTTTAGTGTAATAATCAAAGCCAGTGCGGGAACAGCGCGTTGCTCATCAGTCAAAGAAAAAGTTAAATATTACTTGTGCTGTGAAGCCTGAAAGGTGTCAATGAACTTCTGCGCCTCCTCGACCGAGCCCAGCCACTTTCTGTGTCCATCAGGTAAAGTCGAGCAGGAAAAAGCAAAGCAGGTTTTAAGCCCAGAGAGTACAGCGCAGCCATCACGTCCTTATATTCCACTCGCTGGTTAAGGACTTCTGGGCTGTAATCTTCCACGATCCGCACCGGTTTTCACTGGTATTCAAGCCTGCCTCTGCGTCGAGCCTCCCTGATGAGGAGCTCCTTCACCTGGACCCGGTGCACTCGCAGGATAACCGGGCGCGGCCGCTGGTCCGAGGCGGGTTTCGGGGCGAGGGTTCGATGGGCCCGGTCCAGTTCGGGTGGAGAAGGAAGCGTGTCACGCCCGTAGATGTCACACAGCAGGTTGGAAAAGAAGTCTGTAGGACGTCCGCTCTCAATAGACTCCGGTAAACCCAGCACACGAATATTTTGCCGTCTGCTTCGACTTTCTAAATCCGCTAGTTTAGATTTTAGTCTGGTGTTTTCCTCCTGGAGAGTTGAGCAGGTGTTTTCCACCTCCGACATGCGCTGGCTCAGGTCGTTAGTGACAAGTTCCAGTGATGACACACGCTGGCCGTGTTCCTCCACCGCGAGCCGAGTCTGGTCCAATTTGAGATCCAGCTGGTGGAAAGTTTGTTTGAACTCAGCTGACAGCGCCGCGCGGTGCTCCTCGAGCAGCGAGGTAATTGCCTCGAGGGTTATTAGGCCAGCGTCATCCTTCTCAGTGTCCTTCTTCGATCTTGTCGACTTTTGAGACATTTTTAATTTAAAATCTTTAAGAGATGTTTGAAGGAAGTTGTGTGCGTGATAATAGGCAAAAAAAGGTAGATGTAGAGGGCTTGCTGGTGCTAAAAAATAAGTTTTAACCGGAGCACTGGCAAGTGCGACTTACTCCATCTTACGACCACACCTTTAGTCCTCTGCTGTTTTACACGGATCCTTGCCTAGGCATTTCTATGTTTCTTGCTGTGAAGTGTCCTTGGATGTCCTGAAAGGCGCTTTTAAATAAAATGAGTATTACCGTATTTAGTAATGTACATGTCGTATGTATGTTCCGACTTAAGTCAAAATTCGCTTTACGCCGCCACGCAGGAATGGAACTCCATCGTAAGTTGAGGACTACCTGTATTTACAACCCCATTATCTTCTACATATAATGGTGCCTGCCGTGTTCGGCTCATTAAAGAGCGTTCTTTGAAATAATGCACACAGAATAAATACTTGCCACGCTGCTTTGCGTAGTTTTGAGCATAAAACGGTTTAAAACTGAAAGTTATGCACCATAACTCATGTTCCCTGAAGGAAGGGAAGGAGGTGCAACATATGCTATGGGATTTGCGCCCCCACGCGATTACCTGAAGGAATACATTCACGCCTTTACGGCAGGGGCGTCAGCTTCGCGCCAGAGGCCCTGCCCTCTGGGTACTTAAGCCGCTGACACCCATTCATCATTCTCCAAAATGCACTTCACAGAGCTTTCAGCATTGAAAGGGCCAGATATGTTGCACCTCGTTCCCTTCCTTCAGGGAACATGAGTTATGGTGCATAACTTTCAGTTCCCTTTCAGTCATGTCTCTCGGTGCAACATATGCTATGGGAACGTAATTCATTCACGCCCTTGAAATGCTCAGCAAAATGCATGTGAGAACATCTGCCTTAAAAAGACAGGCATTTCCCAGCTGCTTTCTACAAGGTATGTAGAGAGCACAGCCTAAGAAGAAAAAATGCCAAATGTAGAAACATCAGCTTGATGTTCCCACTCGACATATAGATAAAAAACACCAGCTAGAGGCAGCATAAGCATGCTCCACTAGTGTGATTACTCATCATCTCCTTTTTTCTCTGGAAAACCTGAGAAACAGGAGGAAAGGAGCAAGGGACCCATTATGCCACTAGTAATTGGGTGGCAATGTGGAGGTAGAAAAACACAAGTCAAGCACACGGTAACCTCCCAAGTCCCCAGGGGAAATTTTTTAACATATACAAGTAGGCATGTAACGGTTGTAATGGGTTTACCGAACCGTTTCGGTACACCACGTTCGGTTCGGTCCACCTGCGTACCGTTTCGGTTATTTTTTCACTCATTAAACGTTCTTAACAGGGGAATATATGCACCGCGGAACAAAATTTCCTGGGCGCGTTTCAGCACGGACCTATTTTCGCGTGGCACGCGCAGCATTTAGCCGTTAGCATCTCGTGCGGTCTCCTGTTTTTGAACGTTATAGCTTTCTTCAAAAGATGAGCGCACGCGCAGCTTGTGTGGACTTTGTTTCATGAAGACTCTGCAGCAGCTGAGTGCGTGACGCAGCAGCAACACGTCACGTGAACGCGCTGGAAACTGTCATCTGAACGTGAACAGCAGCTGTATTAAAACTACTTCATCCGAACGTGAATGAAGAGCTGTATTAAAACTTCATCCGAACGTGAACAACAGCTGCATTAAAACTCCTTCATCAGGTAATCACAGCGGTCCAGAGCAATAACACAAGCTGTATGAGTTTTTAAATCTCTGAATCTGTCTGAACGTTGTTATATGCGCAGGCTTTAAAGTTACTGAGCGTCGCTATGAGACATTCATCACGTCAACACTTCAAAAAGTTCAGCTCTTTATGAAAAAACTAACTGATGTTGTCAACAACAAGCCCTGGACCAGATTAAAGCCCTGCCTGCCATGATGATGAAGAGTGAGAGATTCAATTGTTCAAGAGGTATTGTTTTATTATTATCTAAATAATCTTTTTTTTTTAAATCATAATCTTATTAACTTGTTTTTTTTAAATCTCTTTTGTTTTTTATTTCCAGTCTGTGACAGAGGTAAATCCACCTGCAGCTAAGTGATGACTGAACTGAACTCTGAACTGTTCCCACAGTCCCACCAAGAAGAAGTTGTGAGTACAGTAATGAGGAAAAATACAGCCACACTGCTGCTACTGAACAAAAACTTGATTAGTTAGATTGTAAACAGTCTGTTGCTGCTTATTGTTCTGACTGTTATTGTATTTATTAAGATTTTTATTATTGTTAGTATAGTTTATTTATTGTAGAGTGCTGTTTATTTAAAATCAGAGTCAGAGTCAGAGAGTCTTTATTGTCATTTGCACCGCATGTGGTACATGTGATGAAAACGAGATTATGTACACGGGGTCCCAGTTACATCCAACAACAAATGCAAGAGAAAAACAGTAATAACATCTAGAATTAACTAAGAAAAACATCAACTAGTAATACACTAAGCCCTAATATAGTGGAAAAACATCATTATAAACAGCAGCACGAACATGAGTCTGTATGAGCAGATGGTCACAGATGAACACAGCAACAAGAAAAACAGATCAGCATCAGCATGATGTGATATTTTGCAGTGTTTATTTTTATTTTATTTTTATTTATTCATTCATGAGTCTAACAGCCTCAGGGTAGAAGCTGTTCCTCAGTCTAGTGGTTCTACATTTGATGCTCCTCAACCTCCGTCCTGAGGGGAGTGGGGCAAAGAGTGTGTGTGCTGGGTGAGTGAGGTCTTTCATGATGCAGGTGGCTCTTTTCCTGCATCTGGAGGTGTAAATGTCTGTGATGGTGGGGAGACTGACTCCGACAGACCTCTGTGCAGCCTTCACCACTCTCTGTAGAGCTTTCCTCTCTGCAACTGTGCAGCCTCCATGCCACACGTTGATGCTGGAGCACAGGACGCTTTCCACTGCACACCTGTAGAACGAGGTGAGAACTGGGCTGCTCAGACCAGCACGTCTCAGTCGTCTGAGGAAGTAGAGTCTTTGATGACCTTTCTTGATCAGGCTGGTGGTGTTGTTGGTCATCCAAATGGGTCACTTTTATTTATTACTACAATACAATACAAACATATTTTTGGCACATTTTCAAAATAAACATTTTGTAAGTCTTTATTTTGTAAAAAAAAAAAAAAAATTTGTACCGAAAAAAAAAAAGAAAATAAACCAAACCGAGCTCTCCTTGTAGTTGAACCGAACCGAAATGTGATTTTAGCGTACCGTTACACCCCTATATACAAGGGGCACGACTGGCAAGCAGAGCCCATCCTGATTGTTGGAGACCCGTTAAGGAGAGGGGAACCCCTCCATTGAACATCTCCTAAGCAAACGTAAACACCAAGGGATACCCTTGTGTATGTTGTTGCTGTTCGTTTTGAGCTAAAGCAATCAAAGCCTTAGGCCCTCAGCCAGTTCCCTTCAAAGGCCAGGCTGAAAGCCGCCACAACTCCGGACGTGGGTGTAGAAGCTGCCCACGTGCCTGAGTAAGCAGGTCCCTGTGAGGAGGCAACTGCCATGGTATCCCTGATAACATTGAGATCAACTCCGGGAACCACTGTTTCTGCGGCCACCTGGGGGCTATCAGGATCAGGGAGAGGGCTTCCTGACGTACACATTCCAGTGTCACCTCGATCAGAGGGACAGGTGGAAAAGCATAGTACAGCACCCCTGCTGGCCAATCATGTGCCAGAGCATCTGTTCCTAACGATGCATCTGTTTCCTTCAAGGAGAAGTAAAGGTCACACTGTGAGCTAGCTTTGCAAGCGAACAAGTCCACTGAGGCTCTCCCAAATCGTGACCAGACCTGCTCCACAATCTGTGGGTTCAGGCTCCATTCTGAAGCCAGGAGAGGCCCTCTTGAGAGGGCATCCACTCCATAATTTAGTTCACCAGGAAAATGAGTCGCCCTAAGCGACAAGATTCTCGGAGCACACCATGTGAGCATCTTCTGCGTCAGTCCGAGGAGGGCCCGGGACCTTGTCCCTCCTTCTCTGTTGATGAAGGACACTGTGGTCCTGTTATCTGATTTCACAAGGACATGCTGCCCTGCAATCAGACCTTTGCTAAAGAAGTATTTTACTGACAGGAATACGGCCAACAACTCCAGTAAGTTGATATGTAATCTCGCTTCCTGTTTATTCCAAAGGCCACGGGCGTTCTGATTTCTGCAGATCGCCCCCCATCCTGTTTCTGAGGCGTCTGTCGTGATGACCACACAAGATGTCACCCTACCCAACGGGACCCCTTCCGTGAAAACAGACAAGTCTCTCCAAGGTTCCAGGGCCCTCAGGCACTCTGAATCTATTCTAACCTTTCCTACTCGATTAGGCAGGGCGGGTTGTGTCTGTTGGTTTAGCCATACTTGTAGGGCCTGCATTTTCAGCAATGCATGTGGCACACAGGGTATGGCTGCCGCCAAGAGGCCTAAAAGGCGTTGGCACGTTTTCATGGGGACCCGCTGATCCAGTTTAAATCTTTCCAGACAATGGCGAATCGAGGAAACTCGTTCCTTTGAGAGCCATGCTCTGCATCTGACGGTGTCGATCTGTACTCCCAAAAATACGGTAATCTGTGATGGAGTTAGGTCACTCTTTTGTAGGTTTATGACAAAACCGAGAGACTCCAGGTGAGAGATCACCCTGTAGGAGTGTGACTGGGCCTGTATTCTGCTCCCAGACAGAATCAGGAGGTCATCCAGGTAATTCATAACCCTGAGTCCTTGATTCCTAAGGGGGGTCAGGGTTGCATCCAGACATTTAGTAAATGTACGAGGAGCCGTCTTTAAACCGAAGGGTGAGGCTTTGAATTCATAAGCCTTTCCTTCGAAAGCAAAACGGAGGAATTTTCTGTGTTTCCTCCACACGCCTACATGGAAATAGGCATCTTTCAAATCCATTATACATGCATAGTCTCCTGGTCTCACAGACTGGAGAACCTGTCGCAGTGTAAGCATCTTCATCTTGAACTTAAAAGTTTTTATTCTCTTGTTCAGAGTCCTGAGATCCAGAATCGGTCTCAGGGAATGATCCTTTTTGGGCACCAGGAAGTACTTGTGTAGTGGCCAGAGCGTAGTTTGCGTTTCGGGACCAAACTTATCACTCCCTTCTGCAGCATCGTCAAAACTTCTTCCCTCAACAAGTGTGCACGTGCAGGGTTAATTTTTGATTGCAGTACCCCTGTGAAGGGGGGCGGTCTTCTGGTGAACTGCAACTTGAGCCCATGACATATTGTTGTCATGACCCATTCGTTTGGTAGACACGCCCTCCAGGCCTGCGCGTGCGCCATGAGCCTGGAAGTAGTGCATTAACAGAATAACCGAGTTTTCGACAGGTCGAGTGCTTTGACTTCTATCGAGGCTTTTTTGTCCAACTCGGGTACCCGTAGTGACGTCATCACGTGATAAAAACAGAGCGCGCGGTAGCTTTTAGCTTTTAGTAGACGCTACAAAATGGATTCCTTTGTGCGCACGGATCTATGAAGCTGGTCCAGTCTTGTCAAAAAGGTAAAACAGTTTATAATTTTATAAATTGCGCCACTCATTGAAACATCCTGTTGACGTTCTTTGCTTCAACACCGTAGTAGATTGTTGTGACAGCAGAGGGCAGTGTTTTATTGCAGGTCCCATATATAACACGGTTGAAACGGCTTCATCTCTCGTTTCACAAACAAAAAAACAAATATTCATCTCTCTAGAGCTATTAAAAATCTATAAACACAATCTCTAAAAGTAAACCTAAATTGCACAGCTGCAGGCGGTGGTACGGTGTGGCTGTGGCCCAATTTGTTTTTTAAGTTTCGGTTTTCATCGCCTTATTATACAAGCCCAAAACCAGAAAAGTTGGCACGTTGTGCAAATCGCAAATAAAAACAGAATACAATGACTTGCAAATCTTTTTCAACCCATATTCAACTGAATAGAATGCAAAGACAATATATTTAATGTTCGAACGGAGAAACTTTATTTTGTTTTGCAAATAACCATTAACTTAGAATTCAATGGCAGCAACACATTGCAAAAAAGTTGGCACAGGGACATATTTACCACTGTGTTACATCGCCTTTCCTTTTAACAACACTCAGTAAACGTTTGGGAACTGAGGAGACCAATTTTTGAAGCTTTTCAGGTGGAATTCTTCCCCATTCTTGCTTGATGTACAGCTTAAGTTGTTCAACAGTCCGGGGTCTCCGTTGTCGTATTTTACGTTTCATAATGCGCCACACATTTTCAATGGGGGACAGGTCTGGACTGCAGGCAGGCCAGGGGAGGACCCGCACTCTTTTGCTACGAAGCCACGCTGTTGTAACACGTGCAGAATGTGGCTTGGCATTGTCTTGCTGAAATAAGCTGGGGCGTCCATGAAAAAGACGTCGCTTGGATGGCAGCATATGTTGCTCCAAAACCTGTATGTACCTTTCAGCATTAATGGTGCCTTCACAGATGTGTAAGTTACCCATGCCTTGGGCACTAATGCACCCCCATACCATCACAGATGCTGGCTTTTGAACTTTGCGCCTATAACAGTCCTGATGGTTCTTTTCCTCTTTGGTCCGTAAGACACGACGTCCACAGTTTCCAAAGACAATTTGAAATGTGGACTCATCAGACCACAGAACACTTTTCCACTTTGCATCAGTCCATCTCAGATGAGCTCGGGCCCAGCAAAGCCGGCGGCGTTTCTGGATCTTGTTGATGAATGGCTTTTGCTTTGCATAGTAGAGCTTTAACTTGCACTTACAGATGTAGCGACGAACTGTAGTTACTGACAGTGGTTTTCTGAAGTATTCCTGAGCCCATGTGGTGATATCTTTTACACACTGATGTCGGTTTTTGATGCAGTACCGCCTGAGGGATCGAAGGTCACGGGCATTCAATGTTGGTTTTCGGCCTTGCCCCTTACGTGTAGTGATTTCTCCAGATTCTCTGAACCTTCTGATGATATTACGGACCGTAGATGGTGAAATTCCTAAATTCCTTGCAATAGCTCGTTGAGAAAAGTTGTTCTTGAACTGTTCGACAATTTGCCCACGCATTTGTTCACAGAGTGGTGACCCTCGCCCCATCCTTCTATGTGGATGACTGAGCATGTCAAGGAAGCTGCTTTTATACCCAATCATGGCACCCACTTGTTCCCAATTTGCATGTTCACCTGTGGGATATTCCAAATAAGTGTTTGATGAGCATTCCTCAAATTTCTCTGTCTTCTTTGTCACTTGTGCCAGCTTTTTTGAAACATGTTGCAGGCATCAAATTCCAAATGAGCTAATAATTGCAAAAAATAACAAAGTTTACCGGTTCGAACGTTAAGTATGTGGTCTTTGCAGTGTGTTCAATTGAATATAGGTTGAAAAAGATTTGCAAGTCATTGTATTCTGTTTTTATTTGCGATTTCCACAACGTGCCAACTTTTCTGGTTTTGGGCTTGTACTTTCACTTTTAATATTATTAATATAACTAATAGTTTTGTTTTTCCTGTGACTTATGTGCAGTATGATAAATGATAGGAGCATAATAAATGCTCCCAATGCTTTGTTGGTCTTTTTTTTCTTTTTGTAAAGACGTTTTTAGGCATTTATATTTATTTATTTATTTTGCATCGTAAGACACTGTGACGTCATCGGCTACTCGAGCGTCGTTCGAGTTTTTTTATGTTAATGTCGAGGTTAAAAATTATGTACTCGTTCAACCCCTACCTGGAAGGCATGTCCAATTGCTGCTTGTCGTGCTTGAGTGCGGGAGGGGTGGCCTTTGCCCCCTCTCGCGCTCTCTCGAGCAGGTTGGTCAGCCCAACAGAAGATATTGCGAGATCTGACTGTCTCAGGAAGAGCTCGTGTATCTTGCTGCGATTCATAGTTTGACCGTGTGGTTTGTGTTTTATGAAAATGGGACTTGAGTCAAGAACCAGGGCAGTCTGTGCTTTGGTACTTTTATTTTTGTACATGCATGAAACAGTGTCTGTTTTGATTACACATACAGTAGGCGAGTCATGTTTGGTGCGCACACACATGTCACCAGCTCCTCGTAGTGTTTTACAAGTGGAGACTGGGCTCAAAAGGTCAGTATCCCGTACCACGTGGGCGGGCAAACCTGTAAAATTATCAGTTCGTCCTGTTTCATCAGGCCCAAATCTGCTTTCCACACGGGGTCATTGAAGAGGCCATCGGCCGGTACTGTAAAGTCTTACCGTCACCAGCAGGTCTCTTCCGTGGAGGGTCAAGCATGTCTTCTTTTGGGGGTGCAAAGCTTTTTCTCGGCAGCCCCTCGTGGAGGACTTCCGCCTGTTTGCGTCTTTGTTGCAGCCTGGCCTGGATGCGTTCCAGGGCTCCCCCGAAGAGTCCCGTCGGCTCGATCGGGTGTTGGAGGAAGGGGGACCTCTGGTTTTCCGGGAGGTCCGTTAAAGTCAGCCAAAGATGGCGCTGGGCGACAACTATTTCCGCCATTGCTCTGCCTTGCATAATGGCTATTGTCCCCATCATGCGGAGCACGATGTCAGAGGAGCGGCGGGCCTCCTCCATGGCCTCCGTTGCGGTTTGTTCATTTGTCGTTACCTGGAGATCCTGCAGTTTTTCTGCCAGGTACGCCTGCATCATGGTCAATGCGTTCATCGCACGAGCTGCGAGGCCCTGAGCCTTGTGGCACTTTTCAACAGGGTATATGCAGAAATTCTAGAGTTGAATTTAATACCTTTTAATACCTTTTTAATACCATCAAAATATTTTTTAATACCATCACGGCACCGAGCTGTAACCGTAGCGGCAACCTGTTGTACTTCAGTTTAGAGCAACTAATTGTAAAGTGATAGATTACTGTCATTTTCTTCCTAAACTTTGGTAGTAAATGTAGTTTTATAACAATTACTGGATACATCAATTTGCTTCTTGCCTCAATAAAAGCACTGACCTACTTGTTATTTAAATCTAACCCAAGAGAAAAAGTTTAATTGTTCCCACACATAACATATCTCTAATGGCAAACAAAAACTGTAAACTTGAAAACAGAACAGTTTAGTTAAAATAATTCAACACTGAACACATGCATAATTCAAAAAGAGAGGTAGAAAAATAATAACTACTGTATTTTTCATCCTGTAAGTTGCAGTTTTTTGCATAATTTACATGCCTTGCAACTTATAGGACGAAGTGACATATTTATAGATTTTTTTCCCATATTTATAAACCATTTGACTGAAATATGACCGTTTCCATTCATTCTGACTGAAAAAAAAACAGCAGTTCATGATATCTAGTGTAGTAATAGTGTATGGCATGCTGTTGTATCATGCATCAAAAATTTAATACCTCGTCAGATGACGTTTACAGTATTACTTTTTAATACTTTTTAATGGCCTTAATTTGTGTTAATTTCATTTTACTACCTTTTAATACCCTTTAAACGTGCCTATAATGACAAATTTAAAAAAGTTCAAGACAAAAACAACTGGACTTTATTTATTATACTATTTATTATACTATTATACTATACTTTGTTTTTTTATTGCACTTTTTAGAATTCACCATGTCCTGGATGACTGAGAATCTTCACTAGCTATTAATGACTCAATCGGCCTGCCATACTCTCCCCACCTCTCTGCTTGAATCTTCAATCCAGCAGCCAGCTGCACCACGGTGGCGAAATGCAGCTAATTTGACCATTAAAGTGCATTTATTAAGAAAATGACAGACAGAAAAACACCTCTGCTATAATTTCAAGCTAACAAATAATTGTTTAGGTAATTTTCTTGTTAAATGTCGGCGAAACGAGCCGCGCTCCTTTTTCTTGTTTGTCACAGCTTTCACGGAGCACACACAGGCAGCGACACTTTTTTTTATGTTTTATTCTTAATAAAGCCGATTTAACCATTAAAGTACATTTATTAAGAAAACGTTAGACTGAGACACCCCTTTTGCTATAATTTCGCGCTAACAAACAATTGTTTAGGTACATTTCTTGTTAAATGTCGGAGGATAAAGCCGTGATCCTTTCCTGTTTCTTTTTACAGACATGATACCAGCTGTAGGTGCGCGCGCACACTGACTGACGATATGACGTCTTTGTTTTAGCTAAGGTCCTACTTGGAACATAAAATTAGAAAAGATAAATAAATTCACAGACCTTTTTTTAGACGACAGAACAAGAAAAATATAGTTGTGTAGGTTTAAAAAATTTAATACCTCGTCAGATGACGTTTATTACTTTTTAATACTTTTTAATGGCCTTAATTTGTGTTAATTTCATTTTACTACCTTTTAATACCCTTTACAACCCAGCGAATACCCTGTTCAAGCTGTTTCTCCGAAGCGCGGCAAGCCCTGTTGGGCAACGCTGGCTTCGCCCCCGTAGCTGCGGGGGCCAGATGAGCCGCCAGGGTCTCCTCTATCAGGGGTGCGTTGGCGAGGCCTGCTGCCTCCATTCCAGCGACATCCAGGAGTCTGGATAGTGGCAGCGCCATGGGAGCTCCGGGTTCCGCCCAGGAGCGTGTGAGCTCCATGAGGAAGTCCGGGAAAATGGGCATTTTTTGCGTCGTCGTCGTCGGCTGCTGCTTCGCATAGAAGTAGTTTCCCGCCAGCCTCGTAACCTGTTGGCGAGGCGTGGGGTCCTGCCACGTGACCTGCAGAACGTCCACCGCCCTATGGCACAGGTCGAACAGAGCAGGGACCGACATGTCCGGTTCCGGTAGAATTTGCGCCAGGTTCTGGGAGGAATCCACACTTTCTCCTCTGCAACCGTAATTGGCGTCTTGGTCAGACACTTCGGGCATCGAGTCCTCGACGGCAACAGAGGAGTCCGACACGTTCTCATCCCCGACTTGACCGTTGCATTCCAGGTCCACGTTCTCGAGCTCCGGCTCGGAAGCGAGCAGCTTTGTGAGGCATGCGGCCTTCAGCGCTGCGGCCTTCGCCATGGATTTAGCCAACGCGTCCGCGCGGTGTTTCCTCACTACCGACGGCATCCGACAGCAGTGGGAGCAGGAGTCGGGGAATTCCTGCGCTTTTCTCGCGTGCAGAATCCCTAGGCAGACAGGACAGGCCTCGTGGGTGCCCGTCGTCGAGAGGGAGTAGCTGCAGCCGCTGGGGCAGGGGCGCGAGCAAAGGCTTGTCGTCCTGCTGGTTTTCTTCTTCTGAGTCTTTGTCCTCCGTTTTCCCTTCTCGGGAGCCATGTCCGGAGACGAGAAGCGTTGAGGCTGTTCCTAGTTTCCTTTTGTTCGAAGCCGTCCTCTCCGTCGTCTTGCTTTCGCTGGCTAGCCTGCTAATGGTTAGCAAGGAGTGTTGTGACGCAGTTAGCGCTATCGAGCGAAGCAGCTGCGGAGAGAGAAGAAAACTTCGAGTAAGTAGAAAAACGCTGGACTAGCTTTCGCCAGCCCAGCAGTACACAGGAAAAATTTCTCTGTACGTTCAGCGTAGGGAGCAAGCTCACCTCTGATCGAGCGATGCGACAACAGAGAAGTCCCACAAAGTTCAGGTTTTAAGCGAGGTGAAGGGCAAAAAGAGAATGATGAATGGGCGTCAGCGGCTTAAGCACCCAGAGGGCGGGGCCTCTGGCGCGAAGCTGACGCCCCTGCCGTAAAGGCGTGAATGTATTCCTTCAGGTAATCGTGCGGGGGCGCAATTCCCATAGCATATGTTGCACCGAGAGACATGACTGAAAGGGAACTGCATTATTTGCCCTCTGCTCCGTTTCTGCATGTCCTGCTGCTGTGCGTCTGTGTTTTCGTAAGGGAGGGGCTGCTGAGCCCACACCGCATTCTGCTTCTCTCCATCTAAACTTGTACTAATGATTAACTGAAACGTTAATCATTGTATTTTCTAGGCATGTAACGGTTGTACCGAACCGTTTCGGTACACCACGTTCGGTTCGGTCCAACTGCGTACCGTTTCGGTTATTTTTTCACTCATTAAACGTTCTTAACAGGGGAATATATGCACCGCGGAACAAAATTTCCTGGGCGCGTTTCAGCACGGAGCTATTTTCGCGTGGCACGCGCAGCATTTAGCCGTTAGCATCTCATGCGGTCTCCTGTTTTTGAACGTCTTGTTAAAAGACGAGCGCACGCGCAGCTTGTGTGGACGTTGCTTCATGAAGACTCTGCAGCAGCTGCTTGAGTGACGCAGCAGCAACACGTCACGTGAACGCGCTGCAAACTGTCATCCGAACGTGACCGAAGAGCTGTATTAAAACTACTTCATCCGAACGTGAACGAAGAGCTGTATTAAAACTACTTCATCCAAACGTGAACGAAGAGCTGTATTAAAACTACTTCATCCGAACGTGACCGAAGAGCTGCATTAAAACTACTTCATCCGAACGTGAACAGCAGCTGTATTAAAACTCCTTCATCAGGTAATCACAGCGGTCCAGAGCAATAACACAAGTTGTATGAGTTTTTAAATCTCGAATCGAAGTCTGAACGTTGTTATATGCGCAGGTTTTAAAGTTACTGAGCGTCACTATGAGACATTCATCACGTCAACACTTCAAAAAGTTCAGCTCTTTATGAAAAAACTAACTGATGTTGTCAACAACAAGCCCTGGACCAGATTAAAGCCCTGCCATGATGATGAAGAGTGAGAGATTCAATTGTTCAAGAGGTATTGTTTTATTATTATCTAAATAATCTTTTTTTTTTAAATCATAATCTTATTAACTTGTTTTTTTTAAATCTCTTTTGTTTTTTATTTCCAGTCTGTGACAGAGGTAAATCCACCTGCAGCTAAGTGATGACTGAACTGAACTCTGAACTGTTCCCACAGTCCCACCTGTCCCACCAAGAAGAAGTTGTGAGTACAGTAATGAGGACAAATACAGCCACACTGCTGCTACTGGACAAAAACTTAAAGGTTAACTGACATGATTTTTTTACTATTCATAAAATTGCTCAAAATATATATATTTTATCATTTAAATATGTTCGTTTTTGCAAACAAAATGATAAATCACTTTAATTTTGCTTTAAAAGTGATTTTGAACTTCAAGCCGTGTTTAATCATGGGAAATCCGATTACACACGAACGCACCATCTGTGATGTCACAACGGGCAGAGCTCTGGGCTTGTCACAGTGTGCAGGTATGAGCATCTCGACATGAAGGAAGTCTGATACAGAATCAGACCTAAATTAGATCCTGTTGTTTCTTGTTCCATCACCCAAACTATTTTCTACTTCCCAAAATGAAGACAAATAGCTCAAATCTTCACATAGATTGCTAAATTCGTCCAGTTTTAAATTGTCCGCTATTAAAGACACCACAGCCCTCTGCCCAGTGTGACATCACATATGGTGCGTTCGAGTGTAATCGGATTTCCCATGATTAAACACGGCTTGAAGTTCAAAATCACTTTTAAAGCAAAATTAAAGTAATTTTCATTCAACCTTTATTTATACAGGCTAGCCTCGTTGAGTCACGGGGACTCATTTACAAGAGGGACCTGTCTCACTCACACCAAACAACCATCCACTCTCACACTCTCACCTAGGGTCAATTTAGAGTCACCAATCAGCCTAACATGCATGTTTTTTGGTCTGTGGGAGGAAACCGGAGTACAGGGTATATGCAGAAATTCCAGAGTTGAATTTAATACCTTTTAATACCTTTTTAATACCATCAAAATATTTTTTAATACCATCACGGCACCGAGCTGTAACCGTAGCGGCAACCTGTTGTACATCAGTTTAGAGCAACTAATTGTAAAGTGATAGATTACTGTCATTTTCTTCCTAAACTTTGGTAGTAAATGTAGTTTTATAACAA
>JBBPBX010016408.1:0-15378 GCA_038048925.1 Garcialebias charrua
ACACAGGTGTGTGTGTGGAGGAGGAGGGTGTTGCCACCCACTGAGACATCCTTGCCACCCTCTTGCCACCCCATAGATATTTTTCTAGATCCGCCCCTGTCCAGTGGACAGACAAGAGATTCAACAAAAGGACAGACAGACAAAGGAAACCTACAGGTTCTTCCATGATCGCCATCATTATGCACAACCACTTCCTACACTACAACCGGGACAGGACGTCAGGATAAAACTGGATGGTGAAAAGAGTTGGAAAACCCCAGCAAAGGTCATCGGCAAATGCCATGAGCCAAGGTCGTATATGGTGGAAACGGAGAATGGAGCTGTATTAAGACGGAACCGGAGACATCTGCAAGCTGTCCCACTTCCCACAGATCAACCAGATCAGCTACAACCACCTGATTCTCCAGTGACACTGAACAGTAGCTTTCCACCTGAAGACGGTGCTGATTCTGCGACCAGAACTCCTGATCAGAGACATATGGGTCCAGAGGTGGAGCGCTCAAGTCCACAAGATTCACAGGTGACTTCCAGGGGAAGGGTAATCAGAATTCCTCTGAGGTACTGAGACACTTAATGACTATAAAAAAAGGATCAAGTGAAGTTGACCTGTGTAGTTTGTATGTATAAGTGTGAAACAGACCTGTGTAGTTTGTATGTAGAAGTGTGAAACATAGACCTATGTAGTTTGTGGGTAAATAGTAACTGGGAAAATGTTTAGTTGAAACATAGAGTTCTGAGGTGTGGGTAAATAGTAACTGGGAAAATGTTTAGTTGTTCACCGAATTAATAGGAACAGCAACTATCGAGGGCAGAACAATCCCTACGTTGCTGTGGACCAAGGGCAGTCTACACCAACGTCCTAGTGTTCGGATGTTATATACAGCGGAGTTTAGAAACGTGTGTTTCCTGTTAAAAGAGGGAGATGTGGTGATATGTCCCAGTTGGGTTGCCGTAGCCAGTGTAGACTGAGCATGCGCAGTGTGTGTGTTTTAGTTGTTGACTGGACATGACACGAGACGTTAACATGTCCTGCTATTAGCTGTTTAATAAAGCTGAGTTCGCCAAGCTACCTCGTGAGTCCACCGCCTGTTCTTCACAGAAGCAGCCGTTCATGACACCCCGGCGCTGAGGGTTGGAAAGAACGGGAGCCATTTGGGGGCTTTCTCCACCAGGACGAGCACGCGCACAGTCAACATAAGGTGCTAGCATTCTCTCAGGTGAGCAGAACTCCTCTTATCACAAAATGTCTGCTATCGGATACACTGAATTTTATGTTGACTGAAGGCTGTAACTTCGGCTTGGCTAATTTTAACCGTGGGTTAGCTACGGTTTCAGCTAAAAGTAAACGTGAACTACTCTTGGTGTTTTTTGTGTGTGCATTTTTGCAATGTTGTACACGTACGTTTAAAAAGCACATAGTCCCACGTCCACACACGCGCAAGGAAAATTCATGAGTGCCTAAGCTTGCTCGCCCTCCCCCCATCCCCCTTTATGAGCTCCGGCTGGCCTTTCGGCTAGGAGATACCGTTTATTTTTACTGTAGTGCTCCGGGGGTTAGTGGTGCCGAGATCTGGCTCTTATCTCCGGGATCCGTTCGCCATTGAGATAATCCAGATTTTCATCCGGGCCATTTTCCTGCCATAAGAGTGGTTAAGGACCACTCCAGATTCATTAGTTCGCCGTTTGAGTGACAGTTCACTTGCGGGTCTGGATGATTGCTGGCAGAGCTTCACTTCCCACATTTATCCTTTAATGTTAATTCAACGAGCAAATAAAGGCAACAGGGACCGATTTTTTGTTTTCTATAAACTATTGTTGTTTTTATGGTTGGGGTGATATGTATATGTAAATATAGTTTTATACTACTCATATATATATATATATATAGTTTTTATTATGGTCTTATATATATATAAATATGGTTTTTAGACTGGTATTTTATTTTTATTGGGGTGCTTCAGAGGATGAGAAGCTTGCAGCACACAGGATTGTTTTCCTTTGGTTGATCAGTCTCCTTCATTAGCATGGCTTAATGAACTTTTAATACAGGCTGGAAGGGCCTTGACATTGGCCTTGGATGAGAAACAACGGTTTTGCTACTGAGCAGGAGAAATATAAATAATGGCTAAAAGTAGATCAGTTTAACAGAGACTGTCAATTGTTTTTGGATGAGATGAGAATTGGAGGGGAACAGAAAAATAGTCTGAAGAATATGCACAAGGCCGCTTCACAGGTGCAAGCTGCTGGCTCGAATTCAGATTTATGGCTTCTAACAAGATAACACTTTCTTGTTGGTGCCTGACACAAAGGGAAAGAGGTACCAGGAAGGAGACATCTCCTCCCCTCCTCCCTCCCCTCCTTCCCCCCCCCACCACAGATGGCCCTAAGGGAGGTGTGTTCACTGGATTTTTCAGAAAGTTCTGGTTCTGGACTCGTTAAAGGGACCAGCTCAGAGTTGAGGTTTGTTCTGTTAGTTTCATTCAGTGCTACTGTTAAAGAGACTCCAGAGTAAAGTAGTTAGTTAATTGACAGTTAACAGTTGGGTTATTACACAGTTTGTTTTTATTTTTGTTGCTATGACTGTTGGTGCTATTTTGTGTAAAAATAGAGGACAATAGGGTGCATCTTACGGCCATTATATCTATGACTGGCGGAACGGAGACTCTCCTTGACCAGCTCAGAGTTGTTGCTCATTACAGGTGGTGTTTTACAACTGACACCGCTCAGAATGGCACGTGTTGCAGGAGCAAACTGATAGGTGGATATCCTGCCACTGCTTGCTCTGTAGATAAGCATGTTAACATCATGAATAACTTTGGATTCATATTTAATATGTTCATGTTTATCTTATTAAAAACCTTTAATAGCTACAGAGGGTGTCTGTTGTTGGCCTGACTAAGATAGCTTATGATTCATTTTGTAGATCAAATTTTGGATAACATAGAGTCTGAAGATAGGGAGTTAAAGTCCTTGTTTATCTCATGAAGATGAATGCAATTCAGATGTGGGTCCTAATGTATCCTCTGACTTTTTATATCAGCAGAGACCTCTGGGCCCATCCACATCCTGGCGCAGAGGTCGTGCCAACCGTCTGAGGGAAAACCTCAGTCCACAGACCGTTGTCACGGCCTTAGCCGCTGGTCCTTTCAGTGTCCTACTAAACAGGAGTTCTTGAGACAGGAGATGGCAACAGCTTTATATCCGCATGATGTATATCCACCTCCACCTGCACCCCCTCACATTCAGTCTGGCTCTTTGCCAGGGACCCATAATCAAGCCCCAGGCCAATATCCTATTCAATAGGGGTGCCCAGGTCCGACGGTAGGTGGCGTCTTGTATCTTGAGCCTTTGGTTTCGCTGACCTTTAACGGCCGAAATCACATGTGTATGGTTGATACAGGAGCCAGGTATTCGACAGTTAACACGTCACTCCCACGATCAAAGAATACCGTACCTGTTGTTGGATTTTCAGGAGAACCAGAGGAGTGGCCGACGTACCATGCGTGTGGAATAATCTGCGCTTTGAACATTCCTTCCTGATTTCTGAATCATGTCCAGTGAACTTGATTGGACGAGACATTCTGTGTGATCAGAACGTGACTTTAATGATGAGTCCTGACAACGTCCAGCTAAGCTTTCCTGATGGAACTGTTCAGTGCTGTGCTGCAGTGAAAAGCTCTATTCATCAGATGCTTCAGGCCCTCGGGACTTCTTCTGAGTCTGGTCCAGCTGAACTTCAAGCTGAAGTCTGGTGGGGAGCAGTCCAACTCTCACTGGAAACAAGCCTGAGTTACTGCCGGCAATGCGGACCAAGCTCTGACACCGGTCGTACAGGGACCTAACAGCCCATATCCAGTGTTGGGAACATTTCTTAAAAAAAGTAATTAATTACAGTTACTAGTTACTTCTTCCAAATAGTAACTGAGTTAGTAACTGAATTACTCCCCTTTTAAAGTAATTAGTTACCAGGGAAAGTAATTATTGTTTGTTCAAGTTTAGATATAACTACAAATTTAAAGTAGAATTGCAAAGACCGGTACTTAACACCAAACTTTTAATACTTACTGCACCTCAACAGAACATGACTGGTTGACATACTATACTTCAAGTGTTTTCTTCATTACAAAATACAGTTTAACAAAATAATATAACAATTGTGTTTTAAGCTCTACACACTGTACTGTTCAAGTGTTTTCTTATAAATAAAAGTAAACAGTTAAAACAAGTGCTTTAACTCTGTAGTGTAAAATAAAATCAAACCCTCACACAACTGGTTCTTCAAGTATTTTCTTAAAAACAAAAGAACAGTTTTAACAATATGAAGTACTTTTAAAACAGTACTGAAAATCTGAATTACCTGCAGTTGTGAGAGATGCTTCATCAGATCAGATTACGACGGACGTACAGGTAGTCCCCGAATTACGAGCGCTCTGATCTACGAGGTTCCAGACTTACGAGCTGGCGAATTTTTGGAAAAAACGCAAAAAATACTGAGTTTTCATGTGTTTTTTCACCACAGTTAGTTAGATAAACATATGGACACACGTTTCCGATCATTTTTATGCACTCATAAGCAGTTTTTGGATGAAAATAGAGTGTTTGTAGTCGCGCTAGCGAAACCGTTCCAATTTACGAGCGAAATTCCGGATTTACGAGAGACATGGCGGCCGTTCCAAATTACGAGATTTCCGGTTTACGAGCGCCTCATTGTAACGGATCTCGCTCGTAAATCGGGGACTACCTGTACACTTCGCTCCGGGGCATAATGTACACTTCACATGCACGTTCTTGCCTTTTACCTCAAGGAGAGTAAAGTAGTTTCTGTATTTCCAATTTGAAAACGCCAACTTTCCCTCCAGACTCGCCATTGCTGCCGGACTCTGCAGATTTGAAGCTGCAGCAGCGTGTGTGAGCTGACCTCACCCTCAGATTGGCTGACCTCTAACTGACACTCTAACTTAGCCAATCAGCATCATCCTTATTGTTTCGCCCCTCCATCCCCTCTGCTCTGCTACCTCCTACCCTCCTCCCCTCTGCTCCCTCCTCTGCCTCACCAAAGAAAAAAGTAAACAAACAGCCTGCGCGCGGAAGAGAAAGTACCGCACCCCCATTTAGTGGAAGTAACAGTAACGGCGTTGTAACGATAGACTTAGTAACTACTTAGATTACCCGTTAATGAAAAAAATAACTCTGTTTGTAACGCCGTTTATTTGTAACTCCGTTATTCCCATCACTGCCCATATCAATGGAACTGGTACCCCATACTCCCGGAGTACCCCCCACAGAACCCCCGCGTCGAATGCCTTTTCCAAGTCCACAAAGCACATGTAAACTTGTTGGGGAAACTCCCACGCACCCTCCAGGACCCTGCTGAGGGTGTAGAGCTGGTCCAGTGTTCCACGACCAGCACAAAAACCACATTGCTCCTCCTGAATNTTTATCTTTAGTGTTTTTATCTTTTATCTTTTGTATTTTTATCTTTTGTGTTTTTATCTTTTGTTTTTATTTTTTATCTTTTGTGTTTTTATCTTGTGTTTTTATCTTTTATGTTTTTATGTTTTATCTTTTGTGTTTTTCATGTTTTATCTATTGTGTTTTTATCTTTTATCTTTTGTGTTTTATCTTTTGTTTTTTTATCTTGTGTTTTTATCTTTTGTGTTTTTATCTTTTATGTTTTCATGTTTTATCCTTTGTGTTTTTTCATGTTTTATCTATTGGGTTTTTATCTTTTATCTTTTGTGTTTTTATCTTTTATCTTTTGTATTTTTATCTTTTGTGTTTTTATCTTTTGTGTTTTTATCTTTTATCTTTTGTGTTTTTATCTTTTATCTTTTGTTTGTTTATCTTGTGTTTTTATCTTTTTGATTCATTACCCTGTCCCAGCAACAGAGATTAATATTTCACTGTAATAATTGCTTTCTTGATTATTACTGAACATGAAAAAGAAAATCATTTGTGCAAGAGAGAGAGAGGGGTATTTGATTAAAGTTGCATCAGAACATGATTACTGGCTTACCTTTGCTTTGAATTAATATATCATGAAAGTGAGCAAGAAGACACTGTGCACCCTGTTGAAAACAACAATTGTTCATTTTGACATGCTGCCTATTCATTGTGAGATAAACCAAGGTGTTTGTGACAAAAAGAGACCCGGTGTTAAACGTACTTCAATTGCTTATCATCTGTCATTAGGTCAGAAATATCACTTTAGACTTTTTTCTTTTTGGCAAAAAGGTCCACTTATTATTATTTACCAACTTACATAATGCAATTGAGCGTTTAGCATGTGCAGATTTGTAAAAAAGGCACATGATACCATAACTTTACATGTAAAATCCATGCTTGTTCATAAATGTATCAGTATTTATAAAAAGACTGAATGATGTGGTAATAATGTGCACACCTCACATATAGTTTATCATTTGTAGCTGCTGAAAGATGAGAAGTCAGTATATACTACTAGGTTTTATAAGATATGTCTCTTTCACCGTGATTAAAAACATTAAATACTAATTGGTCAAATTTCTGATGCATGGACTTTATTACTCAGAATAATAGAAACCTGTGTGTTTGTTTGACTATACCATTAGAAAAATATCACAATATTTCAAAGTTCATGCTAAATAATTCAGGTTTTTAAAAAAATCCAACAATGTTGTCAGGTCATCTGGACAGTTTTATTTATTTATTTATGTATTCTTTTTTTTTTGTTGTTGAAACATTTTGTCCTTCATCCAAAGGACTTCATCAGTCTGAGGAGCCACAACAATTTCAGTCCCACAAGCAGCACACTCCCATTGTTGACCAACCAGTTTGCTGGTGATAAGATGGATTCTGGGGCCCGCCCTCTCCCCTGTCGACTCCTCTGAGGCAGCCATAGCCAAAGTGGTTCAAAACATCAAAGTTCAGGCTCAATAATCCAGGTAAAAAAGCAAACCAGTTGGTCCACATAAGCCCCTTTCATAAGACAGCTCAGTCCGGGCCTGATGCGTGTTCAGTCCTCCAACGAGCATTCAGAAAAAACACAAAGGCGGATAGGCGAGTAAATTTTACTCGCCTCTGATGCGCCCCTGATCCGCGAGCAGAGGTAGTATCAGATCCGGACCCGAGCCGGGCAGACCCACTTGTGAATGCAACCCGCGGATCCACGCTCAGAATATGATGATATCAGTGAGCGACCGCAGGATTAATCAACAAGCAGATTTATTAACAAGGGAATATTAAAAATGACACGAAACAGCAACTTGTAAAAGTTAGTTTCGCTCTTTTTTTCCTCCCTCTCTCTCTCTCTCTCTCTCTCTCTCTCTCTGAGCAACGGAGCTGTGTGTGCGCGCGCTGGAGGGAGACGTCAGTGCAGCTGTAGATTTATTACTGAGGAAATATTAAAAATGACACGAAACAGCAACTTGTAAAAGTTAGTTTTGCTCTTTTTTCTCCCTCTCTCTCTCTCTCTCTCTCTCTCTCTCTCTCTCTCTCTCTCTCTGAGCAGCGGAGGAGCTGTGTGCGCGTGCGCTGGAGGGAGACAGTGCAGCTGTAGATTTATTACTGAGGAAATATTAAAAATGACACGAAACGACAACTTGTAAACGTCTGACGTCTGTCCCACAATAAATACGTCGCGGTCCAGTTCAGCTCAGCTGAGTTCTGCTCCACGCCTCTTTTGGATCCGCGCTGCAGCTTCATATATGAACACATTTATGTGAGCAGGACCTGCCCGCCTTCAACTGTGGTCTTATGAATGACCCGGGGAGGATTAAAGCCGGACTAGTCTGTGCGGCAATTGCGCGGATTTGACTTATGAAAGGGGCTTATGTGAATGTGCTACTTATGGGACTGAGTTTGTTGTGTCTTCTTGGACTGATGAAGTCCTTTGGATGAAGGATGAAACGTTTCAACAACTAAAAAAATCAATAATTTGTCAAGATGACCTGACTTTAGTTTGATGGATCACACAATATTAACTCATTTCACACTGAACTAAAATCTGGTGTGGTAGTAGCTGAGGGTCATCCCCAACACATACAGAACTTTGGGCATAAACAGATCTTGTAAAATATATATCGGCATCGTTTCCTTTCAAAATTTTGACAAAAACGGTTAGAAATGAGTCATTTCCCAACACACTGTAAGATGATCTCAGTCTAAAACGTTGACATAGAAAGTGACTTTTATTATTCCATGTACAGCAGAGGAACACAGTACACCACACATTAGACATGGTAGACCAACTTCAGTAAAGATCCAAAAACAGTTTCAAGGGGTATAATTAAAATAATGAATTGCTGAATTGGGCGGCTGTTGCTGAGTGGTTAGAGCAGTCGTCCTCCAGTGGGAGAGTTGGGAGTTTGATTCCACCAGCAGTCACATGCTGAAGTGTCCCTGGGCAAGACACTGAACGCCTCATTGCCTCCGATGTGTGTCCCATCAGTGTACGAATGTGATAAAGCTCTGATTATTCTTTGTAGAGATCTAGTAGAGTGATGTATGAATGGGTAAATGAGGTACAGATTGTGTTGTAAAGAGCTTTGAGTGTCTTGATAAGATAGAAATACACTATATAAGTACAGTCCATTTACCATTTTACCATGAATCAGTACTTACAAAAGTATAATAAAGCCAGAAGGATGGTAAAAACATGCTCCCATCACTGCAGGTGTAAAAGCTTATAAATGATTTACTCTACCAAATGATTTCTACAGTGTTTTTATGAATACAAAATCAATTATTGATTTAAAGCCAACACATTTTTATCTAATGCATCCACAATTTTAGTTACCTTCCTCTTCCTCTCCAGAGTAGCTGGAGCGGAAGGCCATGGTGTAGTGGTAATGTCAGTCGTCTCCCGATCGGAAAGTTGGCGGTTCGACTCCCGGGACCCGCACCATGTGTCGTTGTGTCCTTGGGCAAGACACTTAACCCTGAGTTGCTCCCGGTAGGACTGGAAAGCACCTTGCATGGTAGTCTGCCGCCACCGGTTTATGAATGTGTGTAGCATTCAATATATGTGTAGCACTTTGAGATTTTCATTAATGAAAAGTGCGTTATAAATTGAATTAATTATTATTATTATTATTATAGTAGCTGCTGCCTGTCTCCAGTGGTCACTGGGTGAGGTTTGGGGTCAACCTTGGGCGGGTCCATCACAGGGACAGTCACAATGCTTTGTGTCATTGCAAATACTAGTAATTATACTATATGTAGGACATCAATTATGAATCACCTCTAAGGAATATATCAGTCATAATTTCTCCAGTCTCAAACTTCTCTGACTCAATGATGAGAAACATGTTTGAAAGCACAAATTATTTCTGTTTTTACAATAATACTCACACACAGAACAATTCTGTTATTTTAGTTTTTAATAGAGATATTGTTTAGGTAACAGTACACAGTGATCTCCTTTATGGTGGAGATTGTAAAGGATTTATAATATTGCACACAGTGTATCTACAGAACATTAATACACTGTTCAGTCAACAATAACATTCATAATGAAGGTGAGCATTTTTAGAATCATTTCATCTGAAGTTGTCCAGCATGTTAGACATGGGGTTGAAAAATAGCAATAAAATAATAAAACCTTTCATAACAAAGTACAATAATTTTCCAACATAATTAACATCCAGTAGTTTATTTGTCCTTGTGCAAAGCAGTTTCATTTTGGATCACAGTTCAAATACAGTGCAATAAATAAAGACAAAAATTATTATGTCATAAATGCTTTAATGCTAAATTAAAAAAAGAAACAAAATACAACAGAGTACTTAAATCTTTTTGAGTCTACCGTGTGATTCATTTTTTATGTCTATGTAACTTACAAGTCATAGCAGTTAAAGGCATTGTCAAAACTAGAATGACTTAAAATGCATAAAATAGCTGGTATCTTATGTGCACTGCTTAGGAACTTGTTGAAATCTGTCATATTTAAATGTACACTCCAGCTAAGACGTTCCACACTGCCTGGTAAAATGTAGGTTTTACCATGTAAAAATGAGTGAGTGAAAAAATGATTAAAACGTATAATATCAAAGCACACACACATATTTCTGACAAAGATTGCTCACTGCCATTCGTTCTGAACATTTCCACATCAGTTCTACTGGTTGAGTGTCGTCATTTGTCTTACACTGAAAGATGCTTACTGTATGTTTGTTTTATTCGAGGTTGAGTGATGTATTTAAAAAATATTTGGTGTAGAAGACAATATTCAACGTCATAGAGATTGGGATATTAGGTTAGTAGACAAACATATGCTCAAATGGAGAAAATAAGCATTTTTTTTGTCATAAAGAAAAAATTAAACTTCATGAAATTTTGGGTGTTATGGGGTGCCGTTTGTAAAGTTACACAGTCAAAAATTAACATCAATATTTTGGTTTATTTATTAGCCTTTCATGAGAAAAAATTGTTGTTTTTTTTCCAAAGTTATATTTTCAGCATGTCATTCATATATTTATAAATGTCATAGTTCCAAAGTAAATATTTATCTGACAAGCTAAGTATTTAGTTTACAAACTAAATACTTAATTTGGAAGTTAAATATTTAGATAGCAAGCTAAATATTTGGTTAGCAAGCTAAATATTTATTTCCACACTAAATTTTTAGTTTACAAACATATGTTTATGTCCAAGCTAAATGTTTAACTTACAAGCTAAATATTTGACTTGCAAGTTAAATACTGTATATAGTTAGCAAATTAAAAATTATTTTAGAAATCAAATATTTAGTATGGAAAATAAATATTTTGGTCTGAGCTAAATATTTAGTTAGCAAATCAAATATTTATTTTGGAAATTAAATGTTTAGTTTGGAAAATAAATATTTAGGTCCAAGCTGTATTTAGTTAGTAAATTAAATAATTATTTGTGAAATTAAATGTTTAGCTTTGAAAATAAATATTTGGATTCGAGCTAAATGTTTAGTTAGCAAATTAAATATTTATTTTGGAAATTAAATCTTTAGCTTTGAAAATAAATATTTAGATTTGAGATAAATATTTAGTTAGCAAATTAAATATTTAGTCTAGGCATTAAATGTTTATCTTGGAAATTAAATGTTTAGTTTGGAAATTAAATGTTTAGCTTGGACAATAAATGTTTAGTTTGGAAATTAAATGTTTAGTTTTGAAAATAAATATTCAGCTTGGAAACTAATATTTAATTTACACCTAAATATTTAGTTCACTAGCTAAATATTTAACTTGAAAGTTAAATAGTTAGTTTGTAAATTAAACATGTATCTTGCATTTAAACATTTAGTTTGTTAACTAAATATTTAGCATGGAGCTAAATATTTCAGTCTCAGTGCAACTTTGTATGCAGCCTTTTAAAGTAATTTATTTGAAAAGCCATCCATTTTGTTTCTTTACCCACTTTTCTATGCAGGGTCAGAGTAGTTGGTCTTTATTTCCAGCATTCATTGAGAAAGAGAACAGGTCTTCAGTTCATCACAAAGACGCAAACGAGAGTCCGCTTGCTCAAATCCAGGGACAATTTAAAGTTACCAGTTAACCTAAAACACAAGGTTTGGGTCTGTGTGTGGAAACAGGTAGCCTGGCCCTCGCCTTCCTGCACAGCTCCGCTCAATTCTCATTTCCCTTCACTGCACAGTCTGGGACTTCTCTCATAGACAACGATTTCTCCGGTAGATTTTTGACCGGACCAATCAGAGAACAGAAGGGGCAGAGTTTTTGGCCCCTAACCCACGCCCCCACCTGTCCCAGCGCAGCCAGCGAGCAGCCGCATGTTCTCATTCAAAGCGATGCAAAGCGATGCAGGACTGTTTTATATGTGACACAAATTTATTAATTTCCCCTTCTTAATCCCTTATCTGGAGTTTTCTTTTGTTTTTTTCCCCAAAAGTCAAGTAATCGCTCCCTCCTCCTTCTCCTCCTCACCCTCCGCTGAGTGAAATGAACAAGGAAATGCCTCAGGTTGTCACGAGAGAATTAAAGTCAGGTTTTACGTTGCTGCCCGAGTCCCATCAGATTTCCTGGTCTTCTGGTGTGTTGGACCAGCGCTCCATGGTTTTATTTTATTTTATTAGGACGTTTTATTAACATATAAACACAGAATATCCAAAGGCAGCGAGAGAAAATTCAGCAGGAGGCGGAGCTGAAGTCAAGTTCAGAAGACCACGGGGGAGCGCGCAGCCAACGAGCATTCGCATGTTCTCATTCAAAGCGATGCAGGACTGTTTTATATGTGACACAAATGTATTAATTTCCCCTTCTTAATCCCTTATCTGGAGTTTTCTTTTCTTTTTTTTTGCCAAAAGTAAGTGATCATCGCTCCCTCCTCCTCCTCCTCTCCCTCCGCTGAGTGAAATGAACAAGGAAATGACTGAGGTTGTCACGAGAGATTTAAACTCGGGTTTTAAGTTGCTGCCCGAGTCCCATCAGATTTCCTGGTCTTCTGGTGTGTTGGACCAGCGATCCATGGTTTTATTTTATTTTATTAGGACGTTTTATTAACATATAAACACAGAATATGCAACGGAGCGAGAGAAAATTCAGCAGGAGGCGGAGCTGAAGTCAAGTTCAGCAGACCACGGGGGAGCAGCCATCAGCAGAGGCCACGCCTCCAGCAAGAATTGGTTGTCAATGGAGAAAGTCCAGACCCTTGTCTGAAGCGAAGTGAAGGACAAGGGTCTGGTTTTAACCAGGCTAGGAAACAGGAGTACCTGGAGAAAATCTAGGCATGCATGAGGAGAACATGTGAACTCTACCTGGAAAGGTCAGAAGGTGAAGCTTAAACCTTGCAGTGATGTGACAGCTCTAACTACTGCACCATGTTCCATACTGTTCTACCTCACAGGTCAACCACAGTATGTGAGGCTGCAGAACACCACCTCAGACATAGCACAGGGGCTCCTCATGGGACGGTCCTCTAACCGTTTCTGTTCACCCTCTACACCTCGGACTTCAGGTACAACTCACAATCCTGCCAACTGCAGAAGTTCTCGGATGACTTTGCCATTGTGGGTTGCATCACAGGTGACCAGGGAGCTGAATACAGAGGTATGGTGGACAGAACCTATTATCTTATCTTATTGTGATATATCTACATTTCAGAATAAGCCTAAAACACTACAGATAAAAAGATGTTCAGGGTCAATGCAATATTAGAGGGCTGAACTACAAAGTAAAGTTAACAGATATCTGCTATGATGACTTGACAGTCTGTTTTCAGAATTATAGAAGATTTGCCTGGTTAGATCACCATGGTAACAGAGACTGAGTTTGACCATGGTAAGATCACATTACATGCTGTGCTGGCAAAAGCATGTCTGCTAAGTTTTGCTCCACCCCATGCAGCCCACCAAGTGTGTGTATTTTGTAATGTACACATTCTCTGTAGCTTTATTTGACAGGGAAACTCCTCCTTCATGGTTCAACATCTTCTAGCCAAAGTACAAACAGTGTGACTGGTACTGAACAGATTCTGTCACTGCATGTGTTACAGTGTCTCAAATCTCCAAAACTCGGGTTCCCAACCCTGGTCCTTGAGGAACACCGTCCTGCATGTTTTAGTTGTTTCCCTGCTTTGGCACACTTTCTTTGAGTAAATGGTGATTAGCATGCTTCTGCAAAATGTGATGAAGTAATTAAATCACTAAAGCAGGTGTGTTAGAGCAGGGCAACCATTAAAACATGCAGGATAGTGTTCCTTGAGGACCAGGGTTGGGAACCACTGCAGAAGTCTCTCACATATTCCACTCTAGAAATTATCTTTCTTTTAATTCTGACCAGTTTCCAGTTTGTGCTTAATACATTTTTTTTTTAAACTTCCCCACAGCATGATGCTGCCACCACCATGGTGTAGAGGCAGGGCAGCCGATTCGGGACCCGAAAGTCCCAGGTTCAGTCCCCGGTCATTGCACATCTTGTGGTGTCTCTGAGCAGCACACCTTATCCCCAAATGCTCCCCGGGAGCTTTCAATAGCTGCCACTGCTCCACCTGGTGGTGGATGGGTTAAATGCTGAGACCCACTTTCGCCATTGTATGGAAACATACAGTGATAACAATACATCACACATTATTATTGTTATTAATAACATGCTTCAGTGTAGGAATGGTGTTCTCAGCATGGGAGGTTGTAGACACGGTGTTATCCTTCATGTTTCGTCTCAACAAACCACAGCACTTTCTTCCGCAGGTTTGGGGAAAAAATCCAAACAGTCCAGTTGGTTTGTTTTTTAATCAGCAGTCAAATGGAAGGGCCACGCAGAGCTGGGAAGTGGCCTCCTTTTTTAACCTCCTGGATGTTTCTCTGATTAATGCACTTCTTCACTATGTGAGTTTTTGGTGGACAACACTATCTTGTCATGTTAATTGTGGTGGTATTATATTTCTGTTTCTTTACAATAGAGTTAATGGAGCTCCATGGGATGTATATGGTTCTGGGAGATTATTTTAAAACCCAGCCGTGGTCTGTACTTCTTTACAAATTAGTCTTTGGCCCTTAGATGAAGCTGGTTTAGATTTTTTCCCCCTATTGTAAGCATTTGCCAGTTTTTTAGTATTTGGGAACAGAGCTGTGTTTTTGTTGTTAATTTATTTGTTTAATACTGTATGAAGTTTGGTTGCTTTTTTACTGCTCTCCTCTTGAACTGGATGTGTATGAGTTGTTGTCTCACCTGTTCCTACCTGTGCATGGCTATGCTTTGGGTGTGTGTACTCATGGGGAGGGGACGACTCACCAGTGAAAAACCAGAAGAACATTTACTGTATACAGAAGCACTATAAGAGTTTTACCTTGTTCATGTTCTGACTGCTGTTGTAACCCTGGAAATAGGCACGCCACCACCAACTGGTACAAAACAGTAGACCGTTGGATATTACTTAAGATGTGTACATCGAGTTTAGTTAAAATAGTATGAGATAACATTTTCTATCACGGTACATCACATTTTTCTACAAGCCACCCAACATCAAATCAGTTTCTGCAGCGCCTTATCTTTCAAAATCCTTTTTTTAGGTTTTGTTTGCTTGTTTTAGCAAACATGAGCGACACACAAATGCCTTTGTGCACTAGAGGAAACACACATTGAGCAAACAAGTTAAAGTAATCAAATGAAAAACAATATAAAGGTGATTTTTAATACAGCTTGGCTGACGTGTCATTGCACATACATCACATTTAGTTCATTTCGTCTTAATTTAAGAATGTCCCCTGAAATCTGTAAAAAGGAAACTGATGCACAAGTTTATATTAGATATTACACACATATTTAAAATAGTAGATTTCTACTGGAACAGGTGGTCTGAAATAGCAGGAAAGTTGCAGCAGGTGTCTAATCAGCATAGATGATGAAACCAGAGAAGGTGCTGTACTTGTTGTTGTTTCCTCCGTGAGCTTTGCCTCCATCCAGTTTA
>JBBPBX010016408.1:20196-32911 GCA_038048925.1 Garcialebias charrua
CACACATCTGAGCATACATATGCATATGCATGTATGTACAAATGCATATGTGCATGTACTTTGTATATATAGGAACATATACGTACATAAGTGTTGGGGTGCCACCGATTTCCAAGGCTCTATTTGGGAGAAGTTGACCAGTCTGATGATTTGAGGTACAAAGGACTTCCGGAATCTGTCTGTGGAGCAGGACTGGGACAGCAGTCTACCACTGAAGGAGCTCCTGTGCTTCATGATGGCAGAGGATGGTTAGCACTGTCCATGATGGATAGTAGCTTATTGAAGGCCCTTTTCTCTGCCACTGATGTAAGCGACTCCAACTCTGTTCCCAGCACAGAACCAGTTTTCCTCACTGTCAAGTTACCTTGCATATCTCCTCTTATTGCTGCCTCCCCAACACACAGCAGCACAGAAGAGGCCTCTGGCTACCACAGATTGGTAGAACATCATCTTCAGTAGTTTCCTGCGGATACTGAAGGACCCAAGCCTCCTCAGGAAGTAGAGCCTGCTCTGACCCTTCTTGTAGAGGAAGTCTGTGTTCACTGACAAGTCCAGATTATCATCCAGTTGTTTGCCCGGATATTTGTAGGTCCTGACTACCTCCACATCGACTCCTTCAATTGAGACTGGCTTCAGGGAAGGCCCAGACTTTCTGAAGTCCACTAGCATTTCCTTTGTTTTACTGATGTTCAGCTGTAGATGGTTAGATTTGCACCTCACTACAAAGTTCTCAACCAGGGTCCTATACTCCCTTCTAGTACACCTTCTGTTTTACACTATTGATTACCTTGCAATGTCTACACTGCTCAGGCTTTTATGCAGATAATCTAACCAATTCAAATATTGTTTGATGAAAACTTGATAAAACTCTGTGCAATATAAAGAAGCTATGCTATTGCTTTGTTAAGATGCTCCATTTTAGACAAACACTCACAACACAGTTGTTTCTCCATCACCAAGGTGTTAAGTGGTATGTCAAATCTCTGTCCATCTCAGGTTCAAACAGACTTTCCATCCATTCTCTGGTCTCTCTGGTTGAGAAAGAAAGCTGGCTCTGACAACCATGTTGTGCTTTGAAGACAACTTGCTGGAACAAATTGTGTGCCATGGTCAGCAGAATTGACTTTTGTCTGACCATACTTTCATGGATTCAGTTGTGAAGACTGTCTACTTCTCTGTATGCAATTACTCATATGTAGAATCTTCTTACTTTGACTGCATCTGCATCTCAACACAACTTTGCCGTATAGAATGTGATCTGATCAAACCTCAAATCATTTTTCCCCTTTCTGTGCTCTCAGTGGAAGCAGATGTGTTCTCTTCTGCTCTGTCCCCCCACTTCCCTGCTTTGCTCTCTTGTCTTGTGAACCCTTTATAGAGCCTCTTTTTTTCCTGCATACCTTCCTAATTCGATGGATTTGATCAGTTGGTCTCTCAACAAAATTGACTTCTCCCAACAGGAAATCAGGGTGAATGGAGGACCTTCTTACCTCGACGGAAACAAAATAGGGTTCATGATGACAACTGAATTCTGCTCTTTGAGTTGGTGAAATCTGTATTGTCTACACATTTGTGTGGAATGCGCCGAAGCTTGGCATCACTCAGACTGAATTATGTGGAGCTGCATCAGAGCTGAAGCAGGCTGTTATCAGGACTGTGAACTTCTGGCAGCACCCTGGAATGGTTGGGAAAAATCTTGGAAAAACTGTAAGCTCGACTTTCAGCATTGGTTATCAATTCGGCAGTTTGGAGTCACCATCAGAGAATGTTCTAGCGAGACTTTAAAAAGCAGAAATGGCAATTTACAAGTTCTGCCTGACCCAAACTGTGAATTTGGGCCTGGCCTTGAAGGAGGACTTATCTCATTTCCTCCTGGGATGTTATGCAAAACAAAGATGCTTTGTCTGTCTCTTGAAGGACCCTCCTTTCCCCAAGGCTGTGGAAATGTGACAGAAACTCAACTGAGCTGGATGATAACAAACACCTCTGGACAATGGCTGGGGGGTGGGGGGGCTCAGGACTGTGCTGTGACCTTCCCTTAAAACTCAATGCCTTCACCGGCCCCATATGTATTAGGTCTACTTATGTTGCTTTGCTGTGGTAGTTTATTTTTTTATGCCTCAAACTGTGCCCTGTCCAGGAAATGGTGTGAGATATCTTTTTTTATATATATACAGTACTTTCTCTCCTCATGTTTTCTTCCCCTTTTCACATCTAAGCCTTAAAGTATTCTGAAAAGGATAGAGGCCGTGCTCTTAAAGAGCAGCAGCAATGTGCACTCTACCTATCTTTCGGACAACTGTATGGACCAGGGGCCTGCAACCTGAGGCTCTGGAGCCGCATGGGGCCCTTTGGTTCCTCTGCAGTGGCTCTTTCAAGCTTTAATAATAATAATAATAATGAATTCAATTTATAACGCACTTTTCATTAATGAAAATCTCAAAGTGCTACAAAGTGCAACAGAATTAAATGTCAATAAAACAAGTAATAAAACAAGTAAAATCAATAACAGTATCAACTAAGATCAAAAGTAGAATCATGAGGAGGTAGAGTATGCTCGGTTGAAAAGAAAGGTCTTCAAGCCGCTCTTAAAGTCAACCACAGACTGTGGGGCTCTCAGACAGTCAGGAAGAGAGTTCCACAGGTGGGGGGCAGCCACACTGAAAGCCCGGTCTCCCATTCGACCAAAACTATCACACCACTGCTAGTTTTAACAGTTCCATGTCATTTGTTTAGCACATTTGTGAAAACTAGTACTAATACAAGGAGTGAAACATACTCACTTTAACTTTATGCTTCATTTATTTGAAGTAGGATACTTATTTTTCCACAATAAAAAATAAATAAACAAATCACTAGGCATGCATTTAAAAGTGGGAAACACTTTTTTTTAATTACAAGGATCCAGTCTTTTCTTTTGTCTTAAAATGTAAAAATATAATAAGTGTAATATCATTAGATAATTTTAGTTTTAAGTCACTCCTACTGGTCTGGAATTCCTCCTCCAACAAACTTGGTCCATGTTTTTTTTGGCTCCAGACATTTTAATTAGTGAACGAAGGGGCAGAAATGGCTCTTTGGATAATAAAGTTTTCAGACTCCTGTTATGGACATAATCTTGTTATTTCAGTATCCCAGTAATATGGTTGCAGCATCACACACTGGACATGTGGAAATGTGTTTCCATGATGTTTTCAAACATAAAGCTCTCTTGTAAGAGTGTACCCCTGCGAAAAGAAAACTCATAACATATTGAAGTTCATAAGTTTGATATTTATATACTGGTTGAAAATAGCCCTGTGAAAATGTCGTAGTAAATTTAACTAAAAGTAAAAAGTTCATAGAATTAAAATTCAAACAGAAGTTCAAATTATATCATCCTGAAAGAACCCTGGCTAACTACTGTAGCTCGTTTATAACATGATGGAGTTAAATTCAAAGCAGTCCGCTCCTCAGTTAAACAGTGTTAACGTATTATTTTTATATGAACGTTTCTGTTAACTTGTTATTTTTATATTTGATTGTTTCTGTTCAGTGCCCTGAGGCGACTTCTGTTGTGACTTGGCACCATACAGTATAACTAAACTGAACTGAAATGACTGGGAAAAAAAAAAGAAAGAATTGGAACCAGGAATCGATATGAATTGGAATCGGAATAGCTCAAATTCAAATGATGCCCAGCCTTACTTATGGGACTGAGTTTGTTGTGTCTCCCAGACTGAAGAAGTCTCTTGGATGAAAGACTAAATGTTTCAACAAAAAGAAACAGTCCAGAGGACCTGATTGAACTTTGTTGGATTTACATCTGGATTATTGAGCATGAACTTCTACTGTCACATGATTTTCTGACTTTGTTAATTTCAAGGAAGCAACTGTTGCATTTTATTTTATTGAGACATCTAAAAAAATACACAGTTCAATGATTTTGTGGTTTGTGGGACAGAGACTTGCTTCAGAAACTCCTATAGAGAGTCTTTCCATCTTCTCCAGTCCTCATCTGTTTTGACGAACAGAAACATCTTAATCTGGTTCTTGTAGGGACAACTTGCTAAGTATTTTTTCCTGAATAGTTACTGAACCAATACATCTCAAAGGATCAAACATGTTGTTACATGTTGATAATACACCATGGCATGTGCAACTTTTTTCTTTTTGGGACAAAGTACTGTAAAAGGAAGGTGTCTGACACGTCTTTACTTTGTCCAAGGGTGCATTGAACAGGAAGCTGATCCACAGACAGATCCTTTTATCTTTTATGGATTTGCCCAATCTTTTGGTGGAAAGGCTTCCATCACTTCCACCTTGTTTGAGGGAATTTTATGCCGTCTCGAGTTAGAGTGGAATAGTATTTCTTTGGCCCTTTGAAAGACATCAGTGGCTTCAGCCTCTGTGAATAAGAAGTTTAAAGCATCATCTTCAGAAAATGGTTTGTGCTTCCGGTGTGTTTTTCTTTCTACACAAACAAGCCTGTAAAGTATTTTAGTAACTCTAGTTGCATTTAGGATGAGCCTTGAAACAAAGTGAGTGAAATGATACAAACACAGCCTCTGTGACTGTTTCCATGTTCCTGCAGGTGCGTGCCAGTGCCATCGCCCAGGATGCAGATCAGAATTATGACTATGCCAGCAACAGCGCCGTGCTGCATCTAGAGCCAGGAGACGAAGTCTACATTAAACTGGATGGAGGCAAAGCTCACGGAGGAAACAACAACAAGTACAGCACCTTCTCTGGTTTCATCATCTATGCTGATTAGACACCTGCTGCAACTTTCCTGCTATTTCAGACCACCTGTTCCAGTAGAAATCTACTATTTTAAATATGTGTGTAATATCTAATATAAACTTGTGCATCAGTTTCCTTTTTACAGATTTCAGGGGACATTCTTAAATTAAGACGAAATGAACTAAATGTGATGTATGTGCAATGACACGTCAGCCAAGCTGTATTAAAAATCACCTTTATATTGTTTTTCATTTGATTACTTTAACTTGTTTGCTCAATGTGTGTTTCCTCTAGTGCACAAAGGCATTTGTGTGTCGCTCATGTTTGCTAAAACAAGCAAACAAAACCTAAAAAAAGGATTTTGAAAGAAAGGTGCTGCAGAAACTGATTTGATGTTGGGTGGCGCTTGTAGAAAAATGTGATGTACCATGATAGAAAATGTTATCTCATACTATTTTAACTAAACTCGATGTACACATCTTAAGTAATATCCAACGGTCTACTGTTTTGTACCAGTTGGTGGTGGCGTGCCTATTTCCAGGGTTACAACAGCAGTCAGAACATGAACAAGGTAAAACTCTTATAGTGCTTCTGTATACAGTAAATGTTCTTCTGGTTTTTCACTGGTGAGTCGTCCCCTCCCCATGAGTACACACACCCAAAGCATAGCCATGCACAGGTAGGAACAGGTGAGACAACAACTCATACACATCCAGTTCAAGAGGAGAGCAGTAAAAAAGCAACCAAACTTCATACAGTATTAAACAAATAAATTAACAACAAAAACACAGCTCTGTTCCCAAATACTAAAAAACTGGCAAATGCTTACAATAGGGGGAAAAAATCTAAACCAGCTTCATCTAAGGGCCAAAGACTAATTTGTAAAGAAGTACAGACCACGGTTGGGTTTTAAAATAATATCCCAGAACCATATATATCCTGTGGAGCTCCATTAACTCCATTGTAAAGAAACAGAAATATAATGCCACCACAATAAACATGCCAAGAGAGGGTTGTCCACCAAAAACTAAAAACTCACATAGTGCATAAGAAGTGCATTAATCAGAGAAACATCCAGGAGGTTAAAAAAGGAGGCCACTTCCCAGCTCTGCGTGGCCCTTCCATTTGACTGCTGATTAAAAAACAAACCAACTGGACTGTTTGGATTTTTTCCCCAAACCTGCGGAAGAAAGTGCTGTGGTTTGTTGAGACGAAACATGAAGGATAACACCGTGTCTACAACCTCCCATGCTGAGAACACCATTCCTACAATGAAGCATGTTATTAATAATAATAATAATGTGTTATGCATTGTTATCACTGTATGTTCCCATACAATGGCGAAAGTGGGTCTCAGCATTTAACCCATCCACCACCAGGTGGAGCAGTGGGCAGCTATTGAAAGCTCCCGGGGAGCATTTGGGGATAAGGTGTGCTGCTCAGAGACACCACGAGATGTGCAATGACCGGGGACTGAACCTGGGATTTTCGGGTCCCGAATCGGCTGCCCTGCCTCTACACCATGGTGGTGGCAGCATCATGCTGTGGGGAAGTTTAAAAAAAAAAAATGTATTCAGCACAACCTGGAAACTGGTCAGAATTAAAAGAAAGATAATTTCTAGAGTGGAATATGTGAGAGACTTCTGCAGTGGTTCCCAACCCTGGTCCTCAAGGAACACTATCCTGCATGTTTTAATGGTTGCCCTGCTCTAACACACCTGCTTTAGTGATTTAATTACTTCATCACATTTTGCAGAAGCATGCTAATCACCATTTACTCAAAGAAAGTGTGCCAAAGCAGGGAAACAACTAAAACATGCAGGACGGTGTTCCTCAAGGACCAGGGTTGGGAACCCGAGTTTTGGAGATTTGAGACACTGTAACACATGCAGTGACAGAATCTGTTCAGTACCAGTCACACTGTTTGTACTTTGGCTAGAAGTAATGTTGAACCATGAAGGAGGAGTTTCCCTGTCAAGTAAAGCTACAGAGAATGTGTACATTACAAAATCCACACACTTGGTTGGCTGCATGGGGTGGAGCAAAACTTAGCAGACATGCTTTTGCCAGCACAGCATGTAATGTGATCTTACCATGGTCAAACTCAGTCTCTGTTACCATGGTGATCTAACCAGGCCAAAACAAATCTTCTATAATTCTGAAAACAGACTGTCAAGTCATCATAGCAGATATCTGTTAACTTTACTTTGTAGTTCAGCCCTCTAATATTGCATTGACCCTGAACATCTTTTTATCTGTAGTGTTTTAGGCTTATTCTGAAATGTAGATATATCACAATAAGATAAGATAATAGGTTCTGTCCACCACACCTCTGTATTCAGCTTCCTGGTCACCTGTGATGCAACCCACAATGGCAGAGTCATCCGAGAACTTCTGCAGTTGGCAGGATTGTGAGTTGTACCTGAAGTCCGAGGTGAAGAGGGTGAATAGAAACGGTTAGAGGACCGTCCCATGAGGAGCCTCTGTGCTGCTCAGTATGGTGTCTGAGGTGGTGTTCTGCAGCCTCACATACTGTGGTTGACCTGTGAGGTAGAACAGTATGGAACATGGTGCAGTAGTTAGAGCTGTCACATCACTGCAAGGTTTAAGCTTCACCTTCTGACCTTTCCAGGTAGAGTTCACATGTTCTCCTCATGCATGCCTAGATTTTCTCCAAGTACTCCTGTTTCCACACACAGACCCAAACCTTGTGTTTTAGGTTAACTGGTAACTTTAAATTGTCCCTAGATTTGAGCAAGACTCTCATTTGTGTCTTTGTGATGAACTGAAGACCTGTTCTCTTTCTCAATGAATGCTGGAAATAAAGACCAACTACTCTGACCCTGCATAGAAAAGTGGGTAAAGAAACAAAATGGATGGCTTTTCAAATAAATTACTTTAAAAGGCTGCATACAAAGTTGCACTGGGACTGAAATCTTTAGCTCCATGCTAAATATTTAGTTAACAAACTAAATGTTTAAATGCAAGATACATGTTTAATTTACAAACTAACTATTTAACTTTCAAGTTAAATATTTAGCTAGTGAACTAAATATTTAGGTGTAAATTAAATATTAGTTTCCAAGCTAAATATTTGTTTTCAAAACTAAACATTTAATTTCCAAACTAAACATTTATTGTCCAAGCTAAATATTTAATTTCCAAACTAAACATTTAATTTACAAGATAAACATTTAATGCCTGGACTAAATATTTAATTTTCTAACTAAATATTTACCTCAAATCTAAATATTCATTTTCAAAGCTAAAGATTAAATTTCCAAAATAAATATTTAATTTGCTAACTAAACATTTAGCTTGAATCTAAATATTTATTTTCAAAGCTAAACATTTAATTTCACAAATAATATTATTTAATTTACTAACTAAATACAGCTTGACCTAAATATTTATTTTCAAACTAAACATTTAATTTCCAAAATAAATATTTGATTTGCTAACTAAATATTTAGCTTAGACCAAAATATTTATTTTCCATACTAAATATTTATTTCTAAAATAATTTTTAATTTGCTAACTATATACAGTATTTAACTTGCAAGTCAAATATTTAGCTTGTAAGTTAAACATTTAGCTTGGACATAAACATATGTTTGTAAACTAAATATTTAGTGTGGAAATAAATATTTAGCTTGCTAACCAAACATTTAGCTTGCTAGCTAAATATTTAACTTCCAAGTTAAGTATTTAGTTTGTAAACTAAATATTTAGCTTGTAAACTAAATATTTACTTTGGAACTATGACATTTATAAATATATGAATGACATGCTGAAAATATAACTTTGGAAAAAAATTAAAAAAAATTCTTCCATCCATCCATCCATTTAGTCCGCTTATCCGGGGTCGGGTCGCGGGGGTAGCAGCCTAAGTAGGGAGGCCCAGACTTCCCTCTCCCCAGCCACTTGGAGCAGCTCCTCTGGGGGAATCCCAAGGCGTTCCCAGGCCAGCCGAGAAACATAGTCCCTCCAGCGTGTCCTGGGTCTTCCTCTGGGTCTCCTCCCGGTGGGACATGCCCGGAACACCTCACCAGGGAGGCGTCCAGGAGGCATCCTAACCAGATGCCCGAGCCACCTCAACTGGCTCCTCTCGATGTGGAGAAGCAGCGGCTCTACTCCGAGTCCCTCCCGGATGACTGAGCTTCTCACCCTATCTCTAAGGGAGAGTCCAGACACCCTGCGGAGAAAACTCATTTCAGCCGCTTGTATCCGAGATCTCGTTCTTTCGGTCACAACCCAAAGCTCATGACCATAGATGAGGGTGGGAACGTAGATCGATCGGTAAATTGAGAGCTTTGCCTTTCGACTCAGCTCTCTCTTCACCACGACAGACCGGTACAGCGCCCGCTTCACTGCGGACGCTGCACCTATCCGCCTATCGATCTCACGCTCCAGTTTTCCCTCATTCGTGAACAAGACCCCGAGATACTTAAACTCCTCCACTTGGGGCAGGACCTCCTCCCCGACCCGGAGAGGGCATGCTACCCTTTTCCGGCTCAAGACCATGGCCTCGGATTTGGAGGAACTGATCCTCATCCCGGCCGCATCACACTCGGCTGCAAACCGCTCCAGCGAAAGCTGTAGATCACGATCTGATGAAGCCAATAGGACCACATCATCTGCAAAAAACAGAGAAGCGATTCTAAGGCCACCAAAACGGATCCTCTCAACACCTTGGCTGCGCCTAGAAATTCTGTCCATAAAAGTTATGAACAGAATCGGTGACAAAGGGCAACCTTGGCGGAGTCCAACTCTCACTGGAAACGAGCCTGACTTACTCCCGGAGTACCCCCCACAGAACCCCCCGAGGGACGCGGTCGAATGCCTTTTCCAAGTCCACAAAGCACATGTAAACTGGTTGGGCAAACTCCCACGCGCCCTCCAGGACCCTGCTGAGGGTGTAGAGCTGGTCCAGTGTTCCACGACCAGCACGAAAACCACACTGCTCCTCCTGAATCCGAGGTTCGACTATCCGACGGACCCTCCTCTCCAGAACCCCTGAATAGACCTTACCAGGGAGGCTTAAGAGTGTGATCCCCCTATAGTTGGAACACACCCTACGGTCCCCCTTTTTGAATAGGGGAACCACCACCCCAGTCTGCCAATCCAAGGGAACTGCCCCCAATGTCCACGCGATATTGCAGTCGTGTAAGCCAACACAACCCTACAACATCCAGAGCCCTAAGGAACTCAGGGCGAATCTCATCCAACTATTTTTCTTATGAAAGGCTAATAAATAAACCAAAATATTGATGTTAATTTTTGACTGTGTAACTTTACAAACGGCACCCCATAACACCCAAAATTTCATGAAGTTTAATTTTTTCTTTATGACAAAAAAAATGCTTATTTTCTCCATTTGAGCATATGTTTGTCTACTAACCTAATATCCCAATCTCTATGACGTTGAATATTGTCTTCTACACCAAATATTTTTTAAATACATCACTCAACCTCGAATAAAACAAACATACAGTAAGCATCTTTCAGTGTAAGACAAATGACGACACTCAACCAGTAGAACTGATGTGGAAATGTTCAGAACGAATGGCAGTGAGCAATCTTTGTCAGAAATATGTGTGTGTGCTTTGATATTATACGTTTTAATCATTTTTTCACTCACTCATTTTTACATGGTAAAACCTACATTTTACCAGGCAGTGTGGAACGTCTTAGCTGGAGTGTACATTTAAATATGACAGATTTCAACAAGTTCCTAAGCAGTGCACATAAGATACCAGCTATTTTATGCATTTTAAGTCATTCTAGTTTTGACAATGCCTTTAACTGCTATGACTTGTAAGTTACATAGACATAAAAAATGAATCACACGGTAGACTCAAAAAGATTTAAGTACTCTGTTGTATTTTGTTTCTTATTTTAATTTAGCATTAAAACATTTATGACATAATATTTTTTGTCTTTATTTATTGCACTGTATTTGAACTGTGATCCAAAATGAAACTGCTTTGCACAAGGACAAATAAACTACTGGATGTTAATTATGTTGGAAAATTATTGTACTTTGTTATGAAAGGTTTTATTATTTTATTGCTATTTTTCAACCCCATGTCTAACATGCTGGACAACTTCAGATGAAATGATTCTAAAAATGCTCACCTTCATTATGAATGTTATTGTTGACTGAACAGTGTATTAATGTTCTGTAGATACACTGTGTGCAATATTATAAATCCTTTACAATCTCCACCATAAAGGAGATCACTGTGTACTGTTACCTAAACAATATCTCTATTAAAAACTAAAATAACAGAATTGTTCTGTGTGTGAGTATTATTGTAAAAACAGAAATAATTTGTGCTTTCAAACATGTTTCTCATCATTGAGTCAGAGAAGTTTGAGACTGGAGAAATTATGACTGATATATTCCTTAGAGGTGATTCATAATTGATGTCCTACATATAGTATAATTACTAGTATTTGCAATGACACAAAGCATTGTGACTGTCCCTGTGATGGACCCGCCCAAGGTTGACCCCAAACCTCACCCAGTGACCACTGGAGACAGGCAGCAGCTACTCTGGAGAGGAAGAGGAAGGTAACTAAAATTGTGGATGCATTAGATAAAAATGTGTTGGCTTTAAATCAATAATTGATTTTGTATTCATAAAAACACTGTAGAAATCATTTGGTAGAGTAAATCATTTATAAGCTTTTACACCTGCAGTGATGGGAGCATGTTTTTACCATCCTTCTGGCTTTATTATACTTTTGTAAGTACTGATTCATGGTAAAATGGTAAATGGACTGTACTTATATAGTGTATTTCTATCTTATCAAGACACTCAAAGCTCTTTACAACACAATCTGTACCTCATTTACCCATTCATACATCACTCTACTAGATCTCTACAAAGAATAATCAGAGCTTTATCACATTCGTACACTGATGGGACACACATCGGAGGCAATGAGGCGTTCAGTGTCTTGCCCAGGGACACTTCAGCATGTGACTGCTGGTGGAATCAAACTCCCAACTCTCCCACTGGAGGACGACTGCTCTAACCACTCAGCAACAGCCGCCCAATTCAGCAATTCATTATTTTAATTATACCCCTTGAAACTGTTTTTGGATCTTTACTGAAGTTGGTCTACCATGTCTAATGTGTGGTGTACTGTGTTCCTCTGCTGTACATGGAATAATAAAAGTCACTTTCTATGTCAACGTTTTAGACTGAGATCATCTTACTGTGTGGTGGGAAATGACTCATTTCTAACCGTTTTTGTCAAAATTTTGAAAGGAAACGATGCCGATATATATTTTACAAGATCTGTTTATGCCCAAAGTTCTGTATGTGTTGGGGATGACCCTCAGCTACTACCACACTAGATTTTAGTTCAGTGTGAAATTAGTTAATATTGTGTGATCCATCAAACTAAAGTCAGGTCATCTTGACAGATTTTTTTTTTTAGTTGTTGAAACGTTTCATCCTTCATCCAAAGGACTTCATCAGTCCAAGAAGACACAACAAACTCAGTCCCATAAGTAGCACATTCACATAAGCCCCTTTCATAAGTCAAATCCGCGCAATTGCTGCACAGACCAGTCCGGCTTTAATCCTCCCCGGGTCATTCATAAGACCACAGTTGAAGGCGGGCAGGTCCTGCTCACATAAATGTGTTCATATATGAAGCTGCAGCGCGGATCCAAAAGAGGCGTGGAGCAGAACACAGCTGAGCTGAACTGGACCGCGACATATTTATTGTGGGACAGACGTCAGACGTTTACAAGTTGTCGTTTCATGTCATTTTTAATATTTCCTCAGTAATAAATCTACAGCTGCACTGACATCTCCCTCCAGCGCGCGCGTACACACAGCTCCTCCACTGCTGAGAGAGAGAGAGAGGGGGGGTGAGGCAAAACTAACTTTTACAAGTTGCTGTTTCGTGTCATTTTGAATATTTCCTCAGTAATAAATCTACAGCTGCACTGACATCTCCCTCCAGCGCGCGC
>JBBPBX010016409.1:0-22572 GCA_038048925.1 Garcialebias charrua
CCACACTCAGCTGCAACAATAGCACAGTGTAATAAACCGACTCGTCCTCACCAGTCAGGTGAACATTCCCTCCACCTTGTGCGCTTTTATTTTCCAAGCAACACCCCGATTTTTGGAAGAAAAAGCACACTGAACGTGCAGAGGAAAGAGGCCCGGTCCTGGGGAGTGATTGGCTGGACTGACAATGGCAGGGTGTGCTATGAAACAAGAACGAGCCTGCTAGAGGTCCTGTTTTCCCAGTAAAGCCAGCAGTCGAAGCCAGTAACGCAGAGCAAGGAGGCAGAGTTGTTGCGAGAGCAGCCGTGACTGCTTTGTCTGTTTCAAGTAGGAGTTCAAGGTTCACCTTTTCTTCTCCAGAAACACTCAGAGGAGTGCTGTGATTGTCCCTGCTCCTCTTAACTCAGACCATTTCCAGTTGGGCTCTCTGAAACGGTTATGAATAAAAAACATCTTACCAGTTTTAGGTCGCTCCTCGAATCCCTTCAGCTTAGAGAAACAGAGTTCGATTCTGGCAGGGTTGAAGAGATAACGACTACCGGTAGTCCAAATGGAGCTAATACCATGCATTGTTAACCTGTATTTAACCATTAAGATCACAGATCTCTTTTGCAAGGGAGGCCTGGGCCTGAAGGCAGACAGACCAACATGCATGTTTTTGATCTGTGGGAGGAAACCGGAGTACCTCGAGTAAATCCACTCAAGCACGAGAAGAATAATTTTTTTTGCAAAAATATATATAATTTTTTATCTATAGTGTTAAATTTGTTAATTACATGTGTCGTTCCTTTTTTATCTTCTTGACTTATTATTATTAATTTGCATATTTATCTCTTTTTCTAGTTGCTTATTGAAGGTTTTCTGTTTGAATAGATTTGTTCTGTACAATAGGGGCAGATAGAATAATACTCTCTTCATTCTGCCACCCTTCATTTTAAACTTATATTGTATGTCTTGTGTCATGTGTCTATTAAATTGCTGTATTATTTTTATTTGACATGAATAAAAATAAATAAATAAAACATGCAAAATCCACACAATAACCCAGGACCTTCTTGTTGTGAAGCAACAGTGCTAACCACTGATCCATCGTGCTGCCCGTTGCTGCCATCTTAAACAACTAGAAAAATTTAAAAAGCTCATAACAGATCAATCAAAAACTGTTTTATTAACATTTACACCTGTCAGTTTTGTAGAAACATCATGATGTTAATGCCAGAAATGCACCAGCTCCTTTAACTCCTTTGTGTTTGCAAATAAATAATGTTATGTATGTTGTGTAACTACATAATTAGAATTTATGGCAGCCTAAATATTTTAAATATATAATTTGCATAAATCTTTTGCACACACCATCTGAAATATTTAGATTGTAGCTGGTTTTTTGGCCTATAAGTCACAGTTTTTTGCATAATTTGCATGACCTGCAACTTATGCGCCAAAGCAACATATTTATGGATTTTTCCTCATATTTAAACCAATTTTGTGCTGAGATATGACTGTTTTCATTCATTCTGACTGAAAATATTGAACACTAGCATTTTCAGATGGCACTCCAGTAGTATGGCATGCCGTTGTGTCATGTAACAGGTAAAAGTTGCTATTAATGACACTACCGGCTTGCCACCGCATCGTCTGCCTGGAACAACGTCACGTCAGCTTCATTTGGCTGCACTGCCCCAGTGAAGTGAAGCTGATTTGATCACTGAAGTGCATTTAATAAGTAAAAGTTCAACTGAGACACACCTTTACTCTAAAGTTGAGCAAACATTTGTTTTAGGTGCTTATCTTGTTAAATTTCTAAGAAATGAACAGTGAGTCGCCCTCTGCACGTTCAGGTTTCTGCGTATCAGCTTTTGAAATGCAGCTGATTTTACCATCAAAGTGCATTTATTAAAGGTTCAGTCTGCAGTTTCTGTAGAACTGCAGCACTTAGAAAAAATTTCAACAGGCAAAGCATTCTGATCCCTCCCCTTCAGAGCCATATATGGCTCTGCTCTCCCATGGTCTGTTGAAATTCAAATTCAAGCTCTGTTTTTATTGGCTGATTCAAATTCAAGCTCTGTTTTTATTGGCTGGTTACAAACTCTGTTTTTATTGGCTGGAAAATGGCGTGTCACCTTTTCTTTTTAGAAATGCTTATTTACCACCTGGAGAAGCAAGGGGACAATTTTTTTTTTTTTTTTTTCAGAGATTACCTGGCTAACATCAGTCTTTCAGGAGGTAGTGACAGAGTGAAGAAACATGTTTATACAAAAAGCTACATACTGAAGCTTTAAGGAAAAGGTAGACTGAGACACACCTTTACTATAATTTCGAGCAAACAAGCAATTGTTTTTAAGTCCTCCTGTGCACGCCCCGACTGCTGCCATTTGGCAGCCAATTGATTTTTGGCACAACACTGGCCCACATTTCCGGGTTGTCAACTGTGACACATAATAAATGCGACCTACAGTATATGGTAAAATGCCGTATTTATGTTTTTTTTCCAATTTATTGGACATATTTGGACTGATGCAACTTCTAGGGCGGTGCGACGTGTACAGTGGAAAATTCGGTATTTCTCTAAACTGGGGTTGTTTATGAAGCTATCGACAGGTAAGACAAGTTTTGTTCAGAATGCTTCCACAAAACCCCACTTCAAAAGCTCTGAACTACAGGTAGTCCCTGACTTACGAGCGAGTTCCGTTCCTGCGAGGCTCTCGTAAGACGAAAATTCGTTCGTCGGAACACGAAACACGTGTTTCTCCTAAGTCCGGATTTTCGGTCGTAAGTCGGAAAATTTATGCTAGCGCTACTACGAACACTCGTTTTTCATCACAAATGTTCGTACTAGTTCATAAACATGCTCAGAAACTTGTTTCCAAACAGTTAGCTAACACACTTTCATCTAAAAACACACAAAAATGCTGCATTTTTTGTATGTTCTTTACAAATTTACTGCTCGTTCGCCAGCTCGTAAGTCCGGAACCTCGTAGGTAAGAGCGCTCGTAAGTCGGGGACTACCTGTATTTGAAACTCTGAGGTGCCATCAGTTTAAAGCAGACAAATTAAATATACATATCTGTTTAGGTCTGTATCATATTCTTGAAGCAGCAGCAGTGATTCAAAGCCACCATTGTTGACTGTTTGCAGGGTGTGAGATCTGATCCTAATGAACACGAGCCAAAAGTGCCAACCACACCTTCGGCCTTGCACAACTTCCCTCGTCTCTTGGTGCACGCGCTCTCAGCAGAGGACGGCCCCGGCCTCTGTGACCCGCAGCCAGTTTCAATGATGCCCTTTCCTCACGGCTTTAATTACGCAGGCGGGCTTTGAGGGCGCAGAGAGGCTTGTCAACAAGTGGTGAGCGGAGCGTCGGCCCTTCACGCAGAGTGACAGTTCACTTGACTCAGCGTGGTGCAGGCCAGTGTTTACCTGAGCTGTCCACCACAATCAGCACTTACTGCTGGTCTGCTGTTCATCTCATGCTGCTGAGGATGGGGGAGGGCCTGGACCCTCCTCATCCTCAGCAGAGCTCGTTCATTTGGAGACACAGCGCTACAAATTAAATTATATATAAAGGTTGCAGAATAAAAAAACAACATAAAATGATCCTGCTAGGAATGTTTCTTGAACCAAGCTTCATTTTGGACGTAGACTGTAAAATGTAAAAAAGCAGCTGAAAAAGCTTTTATTGCTTGAACTCAAATGAGTGATTAAATAAATCTTTTTAGCACAATCATGTATGGCATTTCTCTCTTTCTGTTGTGGCCATTTTTTTTTTAGAACAGCACCCCCGGACTTAATAATAGTTCATTTTTTATTTGCGCATGTTGATTTTATCACAACTGTAAGAAAAGTGTTTGTCATCAAGCAGAACACGATGAATGGATCCACATAGTTATCTTACCCCCAAATATGTAAAACAAGCAATAATGTTTTGGACTGTGTCTGTGTGTGTTCAGTTGTCTGTCTGTTAAAAAAATATCAAATGCACCACTAGATAGATTTTAATGGAGCTCTCAGAAAGTTATCCATGGATGCACATTCACAAGTGTATACTTTCTAGAGTCTGTTCAATTCAAAAAGACAACTATAGATTATTGACCTTAGTAAATACAAACATGACTATATTTCTGGCAATTTTACACATGCTGAGCTGATATTTGGTGTGTTGGTAGCTGAAAGTCATCCCCAACTCATAGTATAAAGCACAAACAGGTCACATGATGTGTCTATTTAAAACTTTGCAAATTACCCTTGGAGCTGGAGAGAGGAGAGCTCTGCAGAGAGTGGTGAAGGCTGCAGAAGAGTGCCACCTGCATCATGAAGGACCCCACTCACCCAGCACACAGCTTTTGCCCCACTCCTCCCAGGAAGGAGGTTGAGGAGCATTAAGTGTAGAACCACTAGACTGAGGAACAGCTTCTACCCTGAAGCTGTTAGACTCATGAATATAAAATCAGATAAATCACTGTTATGGCTGATTCTTACCCATAAGCTGAAGTATTCATACCCATCTGCACACAACAACAGACTCATGTTCAGGCTGCTGTTTAATACATCATATTATATTATATTCTTATTGTTTACTGTATCCTTATATACGGTTTTCTTTTATATATTATATATTTGCTATTTTTGGATCTAACTGGGACCTTGAGTTCATAATTTCGTTCCACCTCATGTAGCACATGTGATGCGAATGCCAATGAAGAGCCTTGAACCTTGAGTCAACTGTGTCTGTCTGTTAGCAAAAAAACTTATGAACCACTTGACACATTTTAATGAAGCTTGTTAAAAAGTAACCATCAGATTCACATCTACAGCTGTGTAATAATTGGAGTCAACCCAATCCAAGATGGCCACCACAGCTAATAAGTCCCAGGAAAAACAGAAATACAGTAGCTATAACTCAATCTGCCTTATTAATGTTGAGTTAAATTTTCATATGGGAGTGCACATGTCACACATATCCAAAAACATCTAAACTGACCTGGGGTGTGCACATGTGCATGCGTGGTTGTTTGCCTCATGTGACTCAGTGTGATTAAACAGAAAGAAAAAAAAAACAATATCTGTGGGAGTGGATTTAAACATCAAGGACAGATAAAATCTATTGCACCCTCCCTCCCCCACTTGCTACTCTCGTATCTGTATTCAGCACCATCAGCACAAAGTCAAAGTGAACTCTCCCACTGAGGCTGATCCATGTGGACAACAACCCACAGTGAGGCGCTTTGACTCGGGTGAACAAACCGAGACACAGACACAGAGGGCTGGTGACTTGAAAGAGTGAAAGCTGCTGACCCCACATGTTGTCTCATATCTTGAGGATCCATCATCCATGCTGAACTTGTCGTGAGCTTTCACATTCTCTGATCTCTGCAGCTAGGCCCGCTTGGTGATGGAGAAGCTGAGACGCACTCTGAACACAAAGGCCTTTGAAGAAGCAAATGCTATCCCAATGTAAACACACGGTTAAAAAAAGTATGAAGTTGTCACAAGTCACTACTACAAACAGATGTGAGCACAAAAAGAGCAATAGCAGCTGCGGTTTGAGAGATAATTACAGGACAGGGAACAGAATAAAGGTTGAGTTTGAAAGGTGCTGGAAAATGGAGTTGTCATGCAGGATCAGAGTCCTGTTGAAATATTAACTCCTGTGAACCTTTAACCGTTTCGTTAAAGGGTCAGCGTACATTCCAACCAGCACTGTGCCTTCAGCTGCTCTTGTTAACCACAAACTGCCAGATGATTTCACTCGTACTCCCAACTCATATTTACATCACTGCTGTGGTATTATCTGAAGGAAAAGTCCCTAGTCATCCTGAATACTGTATACAGGTGACCCCCGACCTACGACCCCCATCGACCTGCGAACCACGGGACCTACGAACATATCATATTTAATAAAAATATGAAATTACTGTATTAAAAAAAAAAAAAAAAAAATTTTTTTTTTTTTTTTTGTGTTTAAATGTTCTTAATTTCATGTGTACATCACTTTGTTGCAGCTATGGTTGTTTTAAAGGCTTTATAAATAATAATTATGATAAAAAAGATCATTTCTGATCATTTTTGAGCAATCTTGGGCAACAGGAAGTAGGTCTTCAGTTTACACGGTCACAAATTAATGTAGAACACCGGACGGCGTTTTAGGTTCAGTCACTGGGGTCTCCGGTCACAAATTCATGTAGAACACCGGACGCCATTTTAGGCTAGCTGCCGGGAGCCGGCCCGAAGACTGGTGACCAGGATGGCTTCATATGGATTAATTACGAGCTGGAAACGTCTCTGTGAACTTTGTGGATGTCCCAGGCAGCTGCAGATTTATCGCCGATGGTGCCAGGCCGCCGCGAGAACACCTCCGGCCTGGCTAGCTCCAGAAGCTAACAAGGGAGCTAACACGGGACGCAGCAGCGGCTTTGACCACCTCCAAGTAAGAAATTATATTTTTATTTAATTTATATTTTTATTACTGTACTGTATTAATTAATTACACTGTGTTAGGTGTGTTAGGATAGGCGAAGTACGTACTGTACAGTACTTGGTACCACAAAAAAAAAAAAAAATACAGGACATCCCCGAGTGACGAGGGTACGGAAGGTCTGACCTGCGAACAGATCGACCTGCGAACCGTTCTTAGGTCCCAAACTCGTTCGTAAATCGGGGGTTACCTGTATATATATATATATATATATATATATATATATATATATATATATACATATATATATATATATATATACATATATATATATATATATAAATATATATACGTATATATAAATATATATATAAAAAAATATATATATATATATATATTATATATATATATACCAGCTCCTCTGAGCTGACTGTGTGGAGACTGGAGAGGCAGGCAGCAGAGATCCAGTAGACTTACGACCAAAAATCCGGACTTACGAGCGATACGTTTCGGGTTCCGACATACAAATTTTCGTCTTACGAGCAACTCGTAGGAACGGAACTCGCTCGTAAGTCGGGGACTACCTGTATATATATATATATATATATATATATATATATATATATATACACTGTATACTGTACAGTATATATATACACATACACAACAAGACCCAAGATACAGGCTGTGCTAAGATGCCCCTGATACAGTCCAACACATAACTGAAAGTTATGCACCATAACTCATGTTCCCTGAAGAAGGGAACGAGGTGCAACACAATTGCTATGGGAATCAGCGCCTCCGCGCGGTGACCTGAAGTAATACACTCACGCCTTTACGGCTACGGCGTCAGCGTCGCGCCAGAGGCCCGTCCTCTGGACATTTAAGCGGCTGACGCCCGTCCATCTTTCTCTAATAAATGCACTTCGCTGAGCATTCAGCAATGAAAGGGCCATATGTGTTGCACCTCGTTCCCTTCTTCAGGGAACATGAGTTATGGTGCATAACTTTCAGTTCCCTTTCAGTAGGTCTCTCAGTGCAACACAATTGCTATGGGAACTTAATTCATTCACGCCCTTGAAATGCTCAGCAAAATGCATGTGAGAACATCTGCCTCAATACGGCAGGCATTTCCCAGCCGCTCTCCACAAGGTAAGTAGAGAGCACAGCCTGAGAAGAAAAATGCCACATGTAGAAACATCGTCCTGATGTTACCACTGGACACATACTGTAGATGAAAACACCAGTTAGAGACAGCATAAGCGTCTTCTGCTAGTGTGATTACTCCACATCTCCTTTTTCCCTGGAAAACTTGAGAAGCAGGAGGAAAAGAGCAAGGGACCTATTACGCCACTGGCAATCGGATGGCAATGTGGAGGTAAAAAACCCAGTTCAAGCACAGGGTAATCTTCCAGGTCCCCAGGGAAAAAAATTATGTACAAGTGGCACGCACGAGTCCCTCATCTGCTTCTTGAACAGACAACTACTAGGACTGTCAAAGAGGCCCATCCTGATGTTGGAGAACTGTCAGAGGAGAGTCAAGTCAAGTCAATTTTATTTCTATAGCACAGTTAAAACAGATAAACTGTTATCAAGGTGCTTCACACACACAACATAAAAGAGGGGGACCCTTCCACTGAAGCAACTCCCAAGTAAACATAAACACGAAGGGTGTCCCTTGTGTATGTTGTTGTTGTTGTTGTTGTTGTTGTTGGAGCAAAGACGATCAGGCCTTAGACCCTCAGCCAGTCCCCTTCAGTGGCCAGGCTGAAGGCTGCCACAACTCCGGACGTGGGTGTAAAAGCTGCCCACGTGCCTGAGTCAGCAGGTCTCTGTAAGAAGGCAACTGCCATGGTATCCCTGAACTTTGAGAAGTATCAGAGAGTCAGAGTCAGAGTCAGAGAGTCTTTATTGTCATTTGCACCGCATGTGGTACATGAGATGAAAACGAGATTATGTACACGAGGTCCCAGTTACATCCAACAACAAATGAAAGAGAAAAACAGTAATAACATCTAGAACTAACTAAGAAAAGCATCAACTAGTAATACACTAAGCCTAATATAGTGGGAATAAACAGCAGCACGAACATGAGTCTGCATGAGCAGATGGTCACAGATGAACACAGATGAACACAGCAACAAGAAAACAGATCAGCATCAGTATGATGTGATATTTTGCAGTGTTTATTTTTTATTTTATTTTTATTTATTCATGAGTCTAACAGCCTCAGGGTAGAAGCTGTTCCTCAGTCTAGTGGTTCTACACTTGATGCTCCTCAACCTCCGTCCTGAGGGGAGTGGGGCAAAGAGTGAGTGTGCTGGATGAGTGAGGTCTTTCATGATGCAGGTGGCTCTTTTCCTGCATCTGGAGGTGTAAATGTCTGTGATGGTGGGGAGACTGACTCCAACAGACTTCTGTGCAGCCTTCACCACTCTCTGTAGAGCTTTCCTCTCTTCAACTGTGCAGCCTCCATGCCACACGTTGATGCTGGAGCACAGGATGCTCTCCACTGCACACCTGTAGAAGGAGGTGAGGACTGGGCTGCTCAGACCAGCTCGTCTCAGCCGTCTGAGGAAGTAGAGTCTCTGATGACCTTTCTTGATCAGGCTGGTGGTGTTGTTGCTCCAGCTGAGGTTATCATTCATGTGTACACCCAAGTATTTGTAGCTGGAGACCACTTCCACTGCAGACCCACCTATTTTCAGTGGGGCATGGGTGTGTTTGTTCCTTCTGAAGTCCACAATCATCTCCTTTGTCTTCTTCACATTCATGTGAAGATTGTTCTCTTTGCACCAGCTCTCCAGGTGTTCCACCTCCTGTCTGTAGCTGGACTCATCATTGTTTGTAATGCATCCCACCACCGCTGTATCATCTGCAAACTTAACAATATGACAGCCTGGAAGTGTGGCTGTACAATCATATGTGAGCAGAGTGAACAGAAGGGGGCTCAGCACACATCCCTGAGGAGAGCCAGTGCTGAGGGTTATGGTGGAGGAGGAGAAGTTGTGGATCTTCACGGACTGTGGTCTGTCTGTTAAGAAGTCTAGTACCCAGTTACAAATAGAGGGGCTTAGTCCAAGTGTAGATAGTTTGTCTATCAGAGTTTGGGGGATCATGGTGTTGAAGGCAGATGTGAAGTCCACAAAGAGCAGACGCACGTATGAGTCTTTCTGATCCAGGTGGGTGAGAGCAGTGTGGACCACGGAAGAAATGGCGTCCTCTGTTGATCGGTTCTCACGGTATGCGTATTGATGAGGGTCCTCATTGATGTTGACGGTTGCCTTGATGTGGGACATGACCAGTTTCTCAAAACATTTAGCGACTATCGGGGTGAGGGCCACCGGTCTATAGTCATTCAGACCAGTCACTGTGGAGCTCTTTGGGACTGGGATGATGGTCGCGGTCTTCAGGCAGGTGGGAAGTATAGGTCACATTGTGAACTGGCTCCGCATGGGAGCAAGTCCACCGAGGTTCTTTTAACCCGTGACCAGACCTGATCCACGAGTCGTGGTTCAGTCTTCATTCTGATTCCAAAAGAGGCCCTCTTGAGAGGGCATTCGCTCCGTAACTCAGTTCACTCGGGACATGAGTCGCCCTGAGCGACAATAATCCTGGAGCGTACCATGTGAGCATCCTCTGTGTCAGGCTGAGGAGGGCTTGGGATCTCGTCCCCCCTTCCCAGTCAATGAAGGACACAGTGGTTTTGTTATCTGATTACACCAGGACTAGCCTGGCCCTCGCCTTCCTACACAGATCCGTTCAATTCTCATTTCCCTTCACTGCTCAGTCTGGGACTTCTCCCATAGACAACAATTTCTCTGGCTGATTTTTGACCAGACCAATCGGAGAACCGAAGGGGCGGAGTTTTTGGCCCCTAACCCACGCCCCCACCTGTCCCAGCGCGTAGCCAGCGAGCATTCGCATGTTCTCATTCAAAGCGATGCAAAGCGATGCAGGACTGTTTTATATGTGACACAAATGTATTAATTTCCCCTTCTTAATCCCTTATCTGGAGTTTTCTTTTGTTTTTTTGGCCAAAAGTCAAGTGATCGCTCCCTCCTCCTCCTCCTCCTCTCCCTCCGCTGATGAGGAAATGCCTCAGGTTGTCACGAGAGAATTAAACTCGGGTTTTACGTTGCTGCCCGAGTCCCATCAGATTTTCTGGTCTTCTGGTGTGCTGGACCAGCGATCCATGGTTTTATTTTATTTTTTTAGAACGTTTTATTAACATATAAACACAGAATATGCAGCGGCAGGCTGCAGCGAGAGAAAATGCAGCAGGAGGCGGAGCAGATGTCAAGTTCACCAGACCACGGGGGAGCAGCCATATATGGCTCTGAGGGGAAGGGAGCAGAATGCTTTTCCCTGTTCAAAATTTTTCTAAGATCCAATGGTTTTGTTCCTCAGCAGAGGCCACGCCTCCAGCAAGAATCGGTTCTCTATGGAGAAATTCCAGACCCTAGTACGAAGCAAAGTGAAGCACAAGGGTCTGGTTTTAACCAGGCTACACCAGGACGTGCTGTCCCACAATCAGACCTTTATCAAGGAAGTATCTTGCTGACAGGAATACGGCCAACAACTCCAGGAAGTTGATGTACAATCTACTTCCTGATCATTCCAGAGGCCTCGGGCATTCTGATTTCTGCAGACTGCCTCCTCATCCTGTTTCCAAGGTGTCCGTCGTGATGATCACACGGGATGACACCTTACCTTACGGGACCCCTTCCGTGAACACGGACAGGTCCCCCCAAGGTTCCGGGGGCCTCAGGCACTTTGAGATGATTCTAAATTTTTTCTGCTCACCCAGACGGGGGCAGGTTGTTTTTATTGGTTTAGCCATGCATGCCGGACCCGCATCTTCAACAATGTGTGTGGCACACAGGGTATGGCTTCCGCCAGGAGGCCTAAAAAGTAGGGATGGGGCCGATCCGATCCAGTATCGGTATCGGTATCCGATACCAGCATTATTTAAGTATCGGGTATCGGATCAAACCTGCCGATACTTTTCCGATCCAGCTTCAAAGAGCACTTGTGTTCAATCACAATCTGTGACTGCCCTTTTTAACATTGTGTGAGATAAACCCAGTGAAGACACTCTTAAGCCTTACAATAGGGGGGTTCCCTATTGTAAGGCTTAAGAGTGTCTTCATTGGGTTTATCTCACACAATGTTAAAATGAATAGTTTGGGTGCAAAAGTTTCATTATACAGAGTAAAAATACTAGCCTGGTTGAAACCATACCCTGTCCTTCACTTCGCTTCAGACAAGGGTCTGGAACCTGTCCATTGACAAACGATTCTTGCTGGAGGCGTGGGCTCTGCTGATGGCTGCTCCCCTGTGGTCTTCTGAACTTGACTTCAGCTCCGCCTCCTGTTGAATTTTCTCTCGCTCCGTTGTATATTCTGTGTTTATAATATATGATAATAAAACGTCCTAATAAAATAAAACCATGGAGCGCTGGTCCAACACACCAGAAGACCAGGAAATCTGATGGGACTCGGGCAGCAACTTAAAAGCTGACTTTAATTCTCTCGTGACAACCTGAGACGTTTCCTTGTTCAGCGGAGGGAGAGGAGGAGGAGGGAGCGAGCACTTGACTTTTGGGAAAAAAACAAACGAAAACTCAAGATAAGGGATTAAGAAGGAGAAATTAATAAACTTGTGTCACATATAAAACAGTCATGCATCGCTTTGAATGAGAACATGCGGCTGCGAGCTGGCTGCGCGCTGGGACAGGTGGGGGCATTTCCGTGTTCAGCGGAGGGAGAGGAGGAGAAGGAGGAGGAGGAGGGAGCGAACACTTGACTTTTGGCCAAAAAAACAAAAGAAAACTCCAGATAAGGGATTAAGAAGGGGAAATTAATACATTTTGTGTCATTTATACAACAGTCCTCGATGCAGGACTCCTGCATCGCTTTGAATGAGAACATGCGCTGCGAGCTGGCTGCGCTGGGACAGGTGGGGGCGTAGGTTAGGGGCCAAAAACTCCGCCCCTTCTGTTCTCTGATTGGTCCGAACAAAAATCTACCGGAGAAATGGTTGTTAATGGGAGAAGTCCCAGACTGTGCAGTGAAGGGAAATGAGAATTGAGCGGAGCTGTGCAGGAGGGCGAGGGCCAGGCTATAAAAATACCTGAACAATATTGGATCGGGAAAGTATCGGTATCGGCCGATACTGAGTTAATACGTATCGGTATCGGATCGGAAGTGAGAAATGTGGATCGGTGCATCCCTAAAAAGGCGTTGGCACGCTTACAGGGGAATCCGTTGATTCAGTTTAAACTTTTGCCAGGCAACGGCGAATCGAGGAAGCACGTTCCTCTGAGAGCCATGCCTTGTACCGGATGGTGTAGACATGCACTCCCAGAAATACGGTAATCCGTGATGGGGTCAGCTCACTCCTTTTGTGGGTTTATGAAAAATCAGAGAGACTCCAGGTGAGAGATCACCCAGGAGTGTGACTGGGCCTGCTCCCAGCCAAAAACCAAGAGGTAATCCAGGTAGTTCATAATCCTGACTCCTTGATTCCTAAGAGGGGTCAGGGCTGCATCCAGACATTTAGTAAATGTATGGTAAAATGGTAAATGGAGCTTATTTATATAGCGCTTTCTAGCCCCCTGTGAGGAGCCCCAAAGCGCTTTACAATACCAGCCATCCACCCATTCATTCACACATTCATACACCGGTAGTGGTAGCCTGCCTTGCAAGGCGCCATCCAGACCTACCGGGAGCAACTCGGGGTTAAGTGTCTTGCCCAGGGACACAACGACACATGGTGGGCGGATGCGGGATTCGAACCTCCAACCTTCTGTGCGGGGGTCGACTGCCATTACCACTGTGCCACGGCTGCCCCGTATGAGGAGCAGTCTTCAAACCGGAGGGTAAGACTTTGTATTTATAAGCTTTCCCTTTGAAGGCAAAACCGAAAGAATTTCCTGTGCCTCCTCCAGATGCCCACATGGAAGCAGGCGTCTCTCAGATCCACTGTACATGCGTAGTCTCCAGGTCTCACGGACTGGGGGACCTGCTGCAGTGTCAACATTTTGAAATTGGAAAATTCTTGTTTTGTTGCCCAGAGTCCTGAGATCCAGGGTCGGTCTCAGGTATTCTCTCTTTTTGGCCACCAGGAAGAACTTGAGCCCGCAACGCATCCCCTGGGAGGGATGTCTAACGGCTGCTTGCTTCATTTGAGTGCGGAAGGGGTGACCATCGACCCTTCCCGCGTACTCTAGAGCAGGCTGGTCTGTCCAGCAGAAGACATAGCGAGATCTGACTGTCTCAGGCAAAACTCGTGTGTCCCACTGCGGTTCGTAGTTTGACCTAGTAGGTTGTGTTTCACCAAGTGGTGAGTTAAGAACCAGGGCAGTCTGTGCTCTGGAATTTTCATTCTTGTATATGCATAAAACAGTGTTTGTTTTTCATTACACATACGGTAGACGAGTTATTGTTTAGTGCGTACACGCATACAACCAGCTCCTTGTAGCATTTTACAAGTGAAGTCTGGGCTCAAAAGGTCAGGTTCCCGTACTGCGTGAGCAGGCAAACCTGAGGCCCTGTTCCCATTTTGGGACCAGGACACATTCAGTAGTCTGAGATTTTATTGTCGTGTGTGGATGACAATAACAGTAGACGAGTTATTGTTTAGGGCGCACACACGCACCACCAGCTCCTTGTAGCATTTTACAAGTGAAGTCTGGGCTCAAAAGGCCAGGTTCCCGTACTGCTTGAGCGGGCAAACCTGGGGCCCTGTTCCCATTTTGGGACCAGGACACATTCCGTAGTCTGAGATTGTATAGTTGTGTGTGGATGGCAATTTCTCTTTATTACACAAGGGTCTGAGTGTTCTTGTGTGTTTAAACATTCCGAACCAGCTAGTCCGTGTTCCTTAAAAACACAGAAACTGGTGGTAGAAATTCGGCATTTTCTCTCCTTCTGTGAGTGAGAGTGCCTGTAATGGTGCAGGGGCATCTCCTTTCCTCTTCTTTTGCTGGTGGCCCCTTGCAGCTCCTGTAGCTTTTCTTCCTGGTGGGCCTGCGATACCGAGGCCACTTGTCCTTGTCCATTCCGCCAGGGCCCCTCGGGCCCTGAGATGGTTTAACGTCAGAGAGTCATCCATAGCCTCATGGGTGGATAAGCTCTCAGCGTCATCGATGTTGCAAGGAAAAAATACCAGGTAGCGCAGCTGAACAGGTAGCTGAAAATCCTCCTCCTGGACTGTGCTGGTGTAACTGAACACCGAGCGGTGCCAATTATATTTAAGGGATATAATACTTGTTAGTTTGCTGACCAGTACAATATTCCAGAAGAAATTGGAGCAGATTTGATCTGACCCAAATTCATTCACGAGTTCACCCTTTTTCCGGCTTAAATTGCTTTGATGTGACTAGACAAATGTAATTTCATGAGAGACTTCAACTTATGTTGATCCACCAAAAGATAGACCTTTTATTGAAACGATCATAAAAGTACATTAAACATTTGTATTGAGATTAGCTCTGATTTAATAACTACTTTAGACAAGAATTCAAATTAAACAAACAGACAGTTAGAGTCTAACTCCTGTTGGCACATTTACTTAAAAGTTTACTGGCTTAGGAAAAAATAAGAATAAGGAGGAAGAAGTGAAATGAAATGAAAGCTAAGTTTAACGGAAGTTAATTATTTTGAAATGACAGGGTGACACTTTTCTCCACAGGTCCAGCTAGACTTCTCACACGTTCAGCATACAATCAACGCCTCGTTACCTGGTGACGATACGTCTCTGGAGATAAGAGCTGAAGTTTTGTGGACACTAACGGACTGTGTTGTCCAGTTCACGTCCAGTTGACTTCCGCGCGTGTATGCTGATTCAGACGAGCAGAAGTACGCTCTTCCCGGCAGGAACAGGGCCAGCTCCTGACTGAGCTTCAAAATAAAACTCCCAGAAAACAAATTCTTTCAGAAATGAGTGAGTGAGTCACAGCAAGGCTCTGCTGTAACTCTGCTGAGAAACGTAGGTCTAATTGACAAAATGACCACAACGTCTCCAGCTTTTTCCAGAGGAGCACTACGTTGTTGAGTTAGTGGTCCCTCTTTGCACTAACGAGTCTACAGGAAGTAAGACTTTATATGGAGGACGGAGTCTGCCCACTTCCTGAATGGCTATTGGCTGGTTTAACAAAATAAATGAATTTACTTAGTATTTCTCAGAGTTGGAAAAACTCTGAAGGACTCCAACGTATTGTTTAGACCCGTGGCCAGATGGAGCTGGTTCGTACAGAGAATATTATGGCTAACTTGATAGACAAAGCAGAGAAGGATTGCACTAACAGTTTTACCCTGAACTATGCCATGATATATTAAAGCATCCTGTACTGCAGAATAACAGCATGAGAGTGACCCTCATGTTAATACGAGATCATCATTAAATGACAAAAATATACTGTTGATCAATTCTGAATTAACACACATTAAAAGAAAGTTCTTTCTGATTGATTGGTGTCCATTAATTCAAAATAATTGTGACAAAATAGTGTCCACTTGTCTTCTTCAGAGCTCAAGAAAAGTGTAACACTCAGAGTTTCAGAGAGCTGTGGAGAGGTTTACATCCAGTAACGGACATGAGAGTGCTGTATTACTACAGTCCCCCTTTTTGGAAGTCATCGCCTGTCCTTGGAGAGGAGTTCCAACACGAAAGGATACCACCGAATGTCTCTGACCTCTATGTAATCCAGCAAGTGGAAAAAAAAATCAAAATTATACTCCCATAATGTTTTTGGAAATTCCATACTGTTCGTAGGTAATCCCATTGCGGTAAGCTTTCAATCCTTTGGAAAACATAGTCTGTTAACCCTTGGAAAACTGAGTCTGTGATCCCTTGGAAACAAAGTCTTATAATCCACAGCGGTAATTCCACAACGATTGGGGTTATTGATTTCATCAGCAACAAATGTTTTTAATCAGCATGTAGAGGGGATCCCTCGATTGACGCAGAGGAGGCGACCTTTGGATGAAGGTTGAAGACCAACGTTGGAGTAGCAGGTCCCCACATCGAAGGTTGCAGGCTGGATGGCTTCCAGTCGGTGCCACCCTGGTTCAATGTGTCATGCAATTATGTGGTTTTAGGTGGGCTTATGATTGGGATTTTACATTAGGCCCTACCTATATGCACCTGGTATGTAAGCTATCATGGATTAGATCAGCTACAATTACCAATTAAGGGGTGGATCAATGCTGTAAAAATCAGATATAGGGATCTATACCTATAGAGTTTTTGGAGGGCTTCTGTAACGAAGGCCTCTTCTTCCAAACTATTCCTCCATTCATTACTTAGTTTAGGTTAAACTAAAATAGAAAAATGAAATATAGTTTGGTCTAAATGTCTGTTGTCTTTTAGACGAGCGACGTAGGATTTGGTATTCCTAACAAATTTTGAAGTCTATGGCGAGACTCATCAAAATGAATAGATCTAGAATAGAAACGATCGAATCGGTCCTACCTAAATGATTGGGAGATCAGTGTAGCTTATAGTACCTTAAGTAGTATTAATCTACAATGACTCTTCAAAGATTGAGATCTTTAACAAAATGAACAGCATGTTGGCATAGTTAAATCCAATTAAGTCTTCAACTAACATTAATCAAAACCTCTTTTGGCTGGGAGTGTTCAGAAAACAACAACAACTTCAATAACAACAAAAGTAGCAATCAAGCAACTAGAAAACAACGTTTCACTACATCAAACTCACTCTGGTCGTCAGATTCCAATGTGTCACACACAAGAAAACAGTTCTTAGCTTTATAACCGATGTCAATTAAATCCTACAGATTTAAACGGTTGTTAAGGTTAGTTTTGTTGAGGGTTTTAGCCTTAGCGTTTCTAAGTTCTAGTTGGAACAGTTTCTTTTTGCAACAAATATAGTTTAAACTGTTTAGTTTATTTACTATCTTGCGTTTGGATGACCTTATTTTCCCATGAAGTCTGTGAGTTTGCGAGAACTTTGTCATTTGTGGGGTTATTGAAATCTTTGTCCTTGACAAGGGCATGACCTAACAACACCCCCCTGTGGTCATGAGGAACCACGCACACAGGTGAGGACGTCCGTCCATGGGCGCGAGTTAGGATGCCACTGTTTAGTTTAAACTGTTTGCTCAGTTTATTGGGAGCCTTGTACAGGAACCTTATAGGTTTCGGCCAACGTATCTCTGTACGTTTACCTCTTTCTGCGTAATTTAGGTGTGTCACAACTGTCGGCGCAGTCGCAAGCGTGTCTGACTGGTTAGACTGCGACGGGTCACTGTCGTTGTGGTGTGTGTCTACCCACTTCATGACTGAAGAGGTGCTCTTTGAGTCTGTAAGAACTATGTCATTTCTGAGTAGTTCTAGATTCAAATGCTCTTGAACCAAGGTTTCATCGAAAGCTTGGCTGATAGCCGAATTACCTGTCCCAGAGGACAGTACAACGCCTTTGGTGTGGGATCCTTGGATCTCCACACCTTCTTCTACCTGTGGTAGGTAGTCTGAGTTTGCCCCCCTTTTGTCTGATGAGGGGTCCTCGAAATCTGCAACAATGATGTCCAAGTGACTGTCAGCGTTTGGTCGACTGTCATTTACTGGATTCAGATGCCCATGAACCAAGGTTTCATCGAAAGCTTGGCTGATAGCTGAATTACCTGTCCCAGAGGATAGTACAGCGTCCTTGGTGTGGGATCCTTGGACCTCCACACCAACATCTACCTGTGGTAGGTAGTGTCCAATGAGAGCTGAAGGAGTCAGTTCACAGAGGAGGTTCTCGTGTTGGGCCAGAGTTAGGTCCAATTGTTGAGTCTCCCCTGTCTCACCTGTATTTGAAGGTTCACTTACCGGGCTCGTGCTCTCGGTTGGGGAATCCCTTGTGACCTCAGCGGTACCTGCTGTTAGACAGTGACCTTGTGGAGGCACCTCGAATGGCAGTGGATTGCTCACTGTGGCCCACAATGTCTGATCACCATAATTTATAATCGCGTCGAAGCGATTAATAAAATCTTGGCCGACCAAAAATTGGAGAGAGTCAAGTTTAGACACGTACAGTATACCGGGTGGTACAGTGACATGTTGCCAATCTGCATGTGAACCATAGCTGTTAGGGTTGTTCTCGTCTTTGCGAGGCCCTGTAGCTCACTAAAAGTGTATTTCACAAAGGGTATCTGCCTGTTAACACCGTTAGCGGCGGTCCTTAGCTCCTCAAACAGTTTGGCTGACATGATAGACACGTCTGAACTGCAAACCAGGAGTGATTCTCGCGCGAGGACCCCTTCCAGTGTGATTGGCAGGTAAGATTTCTTAGCCACCCCCCTTTTGATAAGGTTACACAGAAACCGTTTAGGTCTTTCCACACGTTTCTGTTCACGTGTGACTCAGTCTGTATAAACTTTTTTGCTGTCAGCACCTTGTTGGCTGTCAGCATCATGACCTTCAGGATGCTTTTGACTGTCAGCAATTTGTTTGCTGTAAAAATCAGCATCTTTGGCAATGTTGACGTTGTTGTTGTCAACAGTCTGCTCTGAGTCTTTGTAACATCCAGTAACGGACATGAGAGTGCTGTATTACTACACTGGACAGAGAGTCTCCTTGTTAGCCGGGGCTAAACGTGGAGGAACTTGTGATGCTAAGACGGGCCCTCGAGCAGCACAGCATCGGTAAAAAACACTTAGTTATGCAATGAATTCTACCGTCGATTCGCAGGATAGCGGAAAAGGCAAAATATGAGAAGGTTAGCTAGCAATCTAGTCCAAGCATTTTCACATACCTCACGATGGAGTCCTTCGTTGTCCGCTCGTAGCCGCGCTAATCGTGTTAGCCGCGCCATCTTCCGCCGCGTGTTGTTGTGGGTGCCCCTGGTTAGCCATGCTAACCATGGGAGCTAGCCAGATAACGGCAGAGTTATTCCATGTCCACTCTCCTTTCTCCAGGGTCCTCCGCGAGAAAAGCTTCGAGTGTCCTTGCGTGCAGCATCCCAGAGCAGAGCGGACAGGCCTCATGAGTGTCCGCTGCTGAACAAAAAGGGGGGGAGGGGGTATCCAGATCCGCTGAAGCAGGTTCGGGAGCCGGAGCTCACGGCCTGCCAGAGTTCCTCGTCCGAGGACGTCCTCTCGCTGAGCTGCTCGGGGCTACTGGCCTGTTAGCTTTGTTAGCTTAGCAGGTAGCATGCCTCGCAGTTAGCGTTCGCTAACCGAGTAGTAGAAAAGCAGAAGAGAAAAAAGGCACAGGAGTTGGGACTCGCTGGCCTGCTGGTCTTCTTTGACTTTTGGGTTTTCGCATTACCTTCTCGGGAGCCGTGGCTGAGAAGAATTAAGCCCGTTAGCAGTGCTAACGTCGTCCGGAGACGTCTTCTTCCTCGTGTCGCTTTCGCCGGATAGCCTGCTTGTTGTTAGCAGGGTAGCGGTGTCGCGCAGTCAGCGCCCTCAAGAGAAGCGTTCTGTGGAGAGAGGAGAAGAAAACTTTGGGGTGAAGAAAAATGTGCCGGGCCAGCCTTCGCCAGCCCAGCAGTCCGCAGTAGAAGATTCTCTGTATGCTCTGTGTAGGGAGCGAGCTCACCTCTGGTCGAGCGATGGAGATACAGAGAAGATCCGAGAAGAGTGTTTCAGGTATTTGCGAGGTGAAGGGCAAAAAGAGAAAGATGGACAGGCGTCAGCCGCTTAAATGTCCAGAGGGCGGGGCCTCTGGTGCGACGCTGACGCCGTAGCCGTAAAGGCGTGAGTGTATTACTTCAGGTCACCGCGCGGAGGCGCTGATTCCCATAGCAATTGTGTTGCACTGAGAGACCGACTGAAAGGGAACAACAAGGTACAAAGTATGGAATGCCATAACCGAGTGGCTGGAGTAATACACAGGAACATCTGGGCTGAGTATGGACTGGAGGTCCTACAGTCAAAGTGGGAGTTGCCACCAAGGTTGGTGGATAACAGAAGGACTAATATACTGTGGGACTTCCGGATCCACCGTTTCTATGACCTCTACTCTTCTTTCTCTTTTATTTTCTTCATTCATTAGCTCCTCAAAGTACTCCTTCCATCTTCCCGTCACACCCTCATCACTTGTTAGAACATTACCATTCCTATCTTTACCTAGCCTAATCTGTTGCACATCCTTTCCAGCCTGATCACTCTGTCCCAATTTGTACAAGTCCTTCTCGCCCTCTTCTCGCCGGCGATCCCATCCATGGTTTTGGCTAATGTGCGCTCCTTGGACAACAAATTGGATTATATTCGCCTGCTACGAATGACACAAAAGACTGTGAGAGACTGTTGTGTGTTTGTTTTCACGGAAACGTGGCTTAACAACAACGTTCCGGACCACGCTATTCAGCTGGAGCAGCTAACATGCTACAGAGCGGACCGAGCTCTCATCGAGGGAGGTAAGACACGCAGAGGGGGGCTCTGTGTTTATATCAACAACGCCTGGTGTCTGGATGCTGCTGTGGTCTACAAACACTGCTCACCTTTAGTGGAGTTCATGACTATTAAATGCAGACCGTTCTATTTACCGAGGGAGTTTACAGCTGTTATGATTGTTGCTGTATATATTCCTCCAAGCTCCAACAGCAAAGTAAGAGGTGAGGCCCTGAATGAACTATATCTGCACATCAGTGAGCAACAAACAGCCCATCCTGATGCTTTTCTCATCACGGCTGGTGATTTCAACAAAGCAGATTTAAAGAGTGTATTTCCAAAAACATACAGAAACATAAACTTTGCAACAAGAGGAAACAACACACTGGACCAAGTTTACACCACCATGAAAAATGCCTACAGAGCCCTCCCCCACATTGGTGCTTCTGACCATATCTGTGTTATGCTAAAGCCAGCATACAGGCCGCTGGTGAAAGTCACAAAACCAGTCCGCAAGCAGATACGAGTGTGGCCAGAGGGGTCTTCAGAGGCACTCCAGGACTGTTTTGACACCACAGATTGGGGTATGTTCAAAGAAGCTGCTACCACAAACAACAACACATGTCTCCAGGAGTACCGTATTTTTCGGATTATAGGTCGCACCTTTTTATGGTTTTTTTCAAGGCCTGCGACCTATAATCCGATGCGACCCATTTATGGATTTTTTTCTATATTTTTAGACCAATTTTTGACTCAGATATCAGCTTTTTTCACTTTGACAGAAAAATTGTGCAGTACCACTTTTGGCCACTAGGGGCGCTGTGGCGCTGTGCAATACCACTTCCAGTGGAGTACACCGACCCAAGAAGAAGAAGAAGACCGTTTCCAGCTGCATGTGTCCCAAAATAAGCTCCTGTGCTCGGACTGACTGTGTGCCTGCTGGCCTGGATGTAGCTATTAGCTCTGTGTTTCTTAGCTGTTTTTTTTGCAAGATAAGTCAAGAACCACTCAGCGGATTTTTCTGAAACTTACAGAATGGAATCACAGGGTGGACGTTTACAAGTGAGTACCGGTAGCTTCATTAGATGTTTGAGATTAAAATAAAATAAAACGATCTTTTAGCTTAGCTTTTTGTTAGCTTGTGGCTGTTGTTGTTCTGTTTACCGGTATGTTAGAAATGGCTTCAAAACCACTCGGTGTATATTTTTTCTGCTTACAGAGTTTAAATTATAAGACATTAATGTACGTAACGATGGTCTATAGAAAATATTTGACTTAAAATTCGATTTTTTATTCAGTGTTCTGTGTGGCGGACTTCCCGTGAACATTAGTTTTTTATCGGTGTTCTTCTAAATGGCTTCAAAACCACTCGGTGTATATTTTTTCTGCTTACAGAGTTTAAATTATAAGACATTTTTGTACGTAACGATGGTCTATAGAAAATATTTGACTTAAAATTCGATTTTTTTATTCAGTGTTCTGTGTGGCGGACTTCCCGTGAACATTAGTTTTTTATCGGTGTTCTTCTAAATGGCTTCAAAACCACTCGGTGTATATTTTTTCTGCTTACAGAGTTTAAATTATAAGACATTTTTGTACGTAACGATGGTCTATAGAAAATATTTGACTTAAAATTCGATTTTTTATTCAGTGTTCTGTGTGGCGGACTTCCCGTGAACATTAGTTTTTTATCGGTGTTCTTCTAAATGGCTTCAAAACCACTCGGTATATATTTTTTCTGTTTCTACAGTTTTTTTTTGCTTTGTTTTGTTTTGTTTTTTGAATGTCCAGAGGACCAGACTTAGCTTTTTTG
>JBBPBX010016409.1:29420-43008 GCA_038048925.1 Garcialebias charrua
CACACACACACACACACACACACACACATACACACTCATTAGGGATTCACTAAATTGGATTTTTGGCCAATATGCGATATGCCAATATATTAAAACTTAATCGGCTGATAACCAATACAGTGTACCGATATTTTATACACATGTTCCTTTGTCAGAACATAGCCCTCTCATTTAGGCTTATTTGCTACAAAAATTGTGCAACAGCTGTAAGAGCTGGTGACATATATTCAGTAACAGCCATATGATATGCATAGCACTTTAACTTATATTAAATTAAAAGTTTTAAATGTTACTTATTAGCATTAGTCACCTGCAATGCAGTCTCACTTGTGGAGGCGTGTTCCAGGTTCCTGGCTGCAGTGTGGGATCCTCTGCACTTCTGTGCATGAAGGACAGCCTTTTTAAGTTCAAAGTTTTTGTCTATCCATTGTGCCGTAAGATTAATCATGCTAACGGGGCTAACACAACGTCCAAATGTTTGTGGTAAAACTCACCCAACAAGTTGTGCTATCGGCTCTTAGCTTCTCAATGACAACAGAAATGACAGCTTGTGACTCGGGTAAGGTTACGGCAGAAAAATATCTCTGACTGTGGACGATGTAGCGAAGCTTAACATAGTCCATAAATCTTCGGAATCCAACATCCTCACCAACAAAAAATAAAACTTTCACACCGCCGACATTTTGAATTTGGGTATGGCACACGTGATATCATCGCGTTGCACTTCCGCTGTAACGTCATCACTTTGTGCTGCCGCTGCAGGCAAAAACAGTGCCTTTTATTTCTTTCAGTTATTTTTAATGGACTGGCAGATGTCCGATATTGAAATTTAACGTTAATATTGGCCGATACCATGCCGATAATATTGTGCATCCATAATACACTAACTAAAATAATCTATTACTTACTACTATTCGTACTTCGTGGTTTTCACTTATCGCGCGGCCTCAGGGGAAAGATCCCCCACGATAAACAAGGGACTATTGTATAGTAAAAATAGCTCAGCAACAAAATAAATCATAATAATTGTGGTTGTGTTAGTCACACCCTTTATTACCATTAGTAAATCATGAACCATGCAATTCATTTCCACCAAAGCTTCGTCTTATATTTGATTAAACTGTCAGTGAAGGGATATTTGTAAAAAGCTATGTGAAAACATTACAATGACCTTAGCATAATCCAAGCCATTACACTGACACTGAAGCGCAACACTTCATAAAACACTATTTAAAAAATTGTGGAAGCTTCAGTTAAGAAAACCATGAATATATGCAAGACTGCATGTGGTTTGGGAGCTATTACCCATCTAAATATCATCCATTGAGTCAAAACCTGATTACCTGTAGGAGGCATTGTTGATCAGAGGATGGTCAATGTTGTTTTCACTACCCTAATGACATCAGCTGCCTGGTCACAGCTCCTGCAGGGGGGAAATGACAGCTTCTTTTGGGATGGAGCGAGCCTCTGTGTGCGTCACAATCTCCCAGGGAAGTTCTGTTTTGTCAGGTGAAAAGATGCAGCTGTCAAGTCCGTGTTCATCAAATGAAACACGACGCTGTCCAAACTCTCTATAGAATTACTGAGAGTTGTGTGATGAGAGCTGCAGCCCACATGGCCACTTTAAGTCTTGGAGAGTAAGAAAATGAAGTTTTATCAAAGTTAGGAGATTGTCTGAGATATGCATGATATGGCTTTTGATTTTTCAATATTAAACCACACAGGGAAAAAAAAGACACATTAAAAACAGAAACTGAGTGTGAAAGCTGAAGGACTGCTGAAATTAGTTAAACAAGCTGATACTGAGTTGTTAAAGCTAAAAGAGGAAGAGCAGTGGCAAAGAACTGAGAGAGGCAGAGAACTCTCCATCCAACCATTGTCTTTTTTACCAACTTCTTTCTTTTCAGGTCACAGGGATCACAGCTGCCCATATCCAACAGTCACTGAGCGGCGAGGGACATCTTGGACAGGTCTCAAGTCCATCACAGGGACACATGGAGACAAACAAGACAACCATTAACTTTCACTCACACCTAGGGACAATTTAGTTACCAGTCAGCCTAACATGTATGTTTTCTGGTCTGTGAGAGGAAACCAGAGTATTTGGAGGAAACTCACGCATGCACAGAGAGAACATGCAAACTCCACCCTGAAAGGTTCCCGGCAGGGATTTGATACTGCGACATTAGCTCTACCAACAGTGTCACTGGCCGCCAATAATATTATTAATAATAACATTAATAGTCTTAGGATTGTTCAACCCTTGTATGTATATTTGTTATTTATTTTCACGTTTTTTTTTTTCCATTCAAATGGGTGTTGTCTTAGGCTCACTGTTCCGTGTTTTAGCTGTTTAAGCTGTTTCAACACATATATTTATTGGATGGATCAATAATTAAAAAATCCAATCTCCTGTCTTTTTTTCCTAGATTTTCAGTACATCTGTATTCTGTCTAATTAGCTGATCACCTGTCCTCCATTCCCCACCTGCATCCATGTATTTAATCACTTCTCTCCACGTATGATCCCTGTTTGACTTTGGCCTTAATCGTCTGCACATTCACTCTTTATTGTCTGATGGAGGAAGGGGAAATTGTTCATATTTTGTTTGTAGTATGCACCCCTCCAGCTGTTCTGTTGCTTCACATCTGTTGCAACTGTGCTTCCCCATGTTTCCCTTTACATCACATATGTCAAAGTCAAGGCCCACGGGCCAGATCCGGCCCGCAAATTAATTATGTATGGCCCCCTGGATGATATTTAATTACTATTAGAAACGTCCCGCAGGCCACAGCTGCCCGCTGGTGTTTTGCACGCACCAACGCTACATTCCCCACAATGCAATGGTAGTATGGGTGGGGCCGATCCGATCCGGAGTCGTGTCTCATGAACCCAGAGTAATAAGACCCACCTCACGTCACATTCAGGAAATCCATTTCATAGTTTGCAGCCAGTTACTGACTCAGTGAGTAGCATCTTAGCTAACAGCTAGCCAACTTTTATCGTAACATGTCCGCTGCGTGGAAGTATTTTACACTAAGCACTGCAAGACAGCAACGTGCAATGTCTGCAGAGCCATTGCGCCACATTTAACCGCGTTCAAGTTAGTTTTAAGTTGGACATTCGAGCTCCAGGGCTTCAGCGGGACACCATTCTCACTGAACCGAAACACAGGCATCCCGACCCGGCCAGCAGCATTTTGGTGGAGGGACAGGCTGAGAGCGGCTGACCGAAATCAGAGCGCCTGCCCCAGATTGAACAAGAAAAACACACCGTTGAAGCCACGGAGCTCAAATGTTTACCGAGAAGTTTCTATACTTCATCATAAGAATTCCTTCATTTTCTGTAATTATTATAAGTTTAGCAACTTCTCAGTGAACATTTGAGCTCCGTGGCTTCAGTGGTGTGTTTTTCTTGTTCAATCTGGGGCAGGCGCTCTAATTCGGTGAGCCGCTCTCAGCCTGTCCCTCACCAAGATGGGATGCGGCTGGCCGGGTCGGGATGCCAGTGTTTCTGTTCAGCGAGAGCGGCGTCCCGCTGAAGCCATGGAGCTCGAATGTCTAACGTAAAACTAACTTGATCGCAGTCCAAGATATAGTTTACCCTCCAGGAGATATTTATCAGTACAACAGTAGACAATCATAAAAAATCATATTAATTAAAAATTACAAGAAAACTGTAAGCCCCCCCACCCCCAAACATAAACAGCTACATTATAAAGCGATGTAAAATACTAAAAACAGGAACATGTCTGTGTTGGTTTATGCCATGAACTTAGCAGATGTAAAGCTGTTTAGTTAGTTTAGTTAGTTGTTGTACATTCGAGCTCTGGGGCTTCAGCGGGACACCACTCTCGCTGAACCGAAACAAGGAGACCGACCGCGGCCAGCTGCGTCCAGTCCGACCCGCTGTCTGACTTTCTCGTAGGAGGGACAGGCTGAGAGCGGCTGACCGAAATCAGAGCGCCCTCCCCGGATTGAACAAAAAATAAAAAAACACAGCTGAAGCCATGGAGCTCAAATGTTCACTGAGAAGTTGCTAAACTTAATCAAAATTAATGACCAACAGCTATCAGCTGTAGAAAATGAAGGATTTCACAGCTTGATACTTGCAACCAACAGTAAACAATCATAAAAAGGCATATTAGTTAAAAATCATGAGAAAACTGTATTAAAAAAACATAAACAGCTACATTATAAAACAATGTAAAATACTAAAAGCAGGATCATGTCTGTGTTGATTTATGCCAAGAACTTAGCAGATGTAAAGCTATTTAATATTTTATTTAATTCATTTATTCATTCATTTAAAAGTGACAAAATAAAACAAATTCACCAAAAAGAAAACACTGAATGAAAAGAGTGCAGAAAGAAGAAAAAAAATTATTATATCACCCCATTATAATAAACATTGCATCAGTCCGGCCCTTGGCTTGTAGCAAATTTGTTTTTTGGCCCTCGGCGTCTTTGACTTTGACACCCCTGCTTTACATGATTTATATTTTATTTTGGTCCTTTGAGTTCTGTTGTATTTGTTCCTTGTGTTTTATTCCAGCCCGTGTTCCCTACGTCAGTTTTCTCTCTCACCCTCAGTCAGCCTTACCAGTTCAGTTATCGATTACACCAGTTCCTAATTTATAATAACTCCAGGTGCTTCCACTTTCCACTCACCCTCTGTCCTACTTAAACTGTCTCTCATCACTACCTCACTGTCAAATCATTGTCTTAGTTCCTTACCAAGTGTTTTTGTGCGGCTGAGTTTTAAGAATATTTGCTGCCATGTCACGTTTGTTTGCTTTTTGTTATAATAAATGCTTGATTTTATGTCAATCTAATTGTGTCTGCCTGCATTTGGGTGAACACTTCACTGTAATACTGTTGGTTTTCTTTTAATGCCCTTCCTAGCATCCTTACATTTGTTTCTTTCCAAATGCTGGTTTGTAGTAACTTTAGAGTTAATCATAGATGTGTATTTAACTTCGTAAGAACGCTGCACAAAACATTAACTCTTGGGTTTTTTAATTAGTCACTGTTGTTTATAAAGGAGCCCGTTGACTGCTGAATGAGAACATGACCAAAGCAAAAATAGATGATGGAAAAGCTCAGGTGACAGAAATAGAGGAAAACAAAGCTAGAAGAGAAAACTTTGAAAGTGTAAAGAGCAGTTAGGATAAAAGAACAACAAAAAAAACTACAGAACAAAGTGTCAGATTTTTATTTTTCAGCTGGTAAAATGTCACTTATTGCAATGTCTCAATAGATCCTCCCCAGATGATTTACTTAAATGGCACTTACAGGGGGAAAAAAAGACAATAGTTATAATTTGAATAAACTAAAACATATATACCTTGGTTTTATGATTGGGATATGTATTTGGTACAATACCCTGGCTTTTTCCTTCCCTAAATCCTAAATCTTTCACAATGAAATCAACAGGTCAAGAGTTTAAATCTTGTGACAGGACTTTTTGTCAGAAAATCATTGTTCGTCATCATATATTACACTTGCATAATGATTCACACTGTCACTTTCTGATCCTCCATCGAACTGTTTAAGGTTAAGTCAATCCATTCTCATTCCAGGAGTGTAAAACAACACCGTTTTTCAAAGCCATTGCATCTCTAAAATATGCAAAAGATGTCCTTTGGTACCGTGACACATGGATCCCTGACATAGAAAGAATGCACAAATATAAAAAGCACCAAAGTCATTGTGAGATGTTGGGTGTGGAGGGAATTTAAAAGTTAAAATTGGAACTAACTGTTTAAGTCAAGTTAAATGCAAAATTCTTCTACATTGTTGCTGCTTTTGTTATTTTTCATTCTGAAAAGAAACTCACCAGTAAGAACAAAGATACAGGTGCTGGTCATGGAATTAGAATTTGAAGAAGTTGATTTTAATTCAGTAATTTCATTCAAAAAGTGAAACATGTATATTACTGTATACAGTACATGTATTCATTAATTACACACATACCACTTTTATTGTTAATGACTATAACTGACATATAACTGACATAATTAGGTGTGCAGTGGAGAGCATCCTGTGCTCCAGCATCAACGTGTGGCATGGAGGCTGCACAGTTGAAGAGAGGAAAGCTCTGCAGAGAGTGGTGAAGGCTGCACAGAAGTCTGTTGGAGTCAGTCTCCCCACCATCACAGACATTTACACCTCCAGATGCAGGAAAAGAGCCACCTGCATCATGAAAGACCTCACTCATCCAGCACACTCACTCTTTGCCCCACTCCCCTCAGGACGGAGGTTGAGGAGCATCAAGTGTAGAACCACTAGACTGAGGAACAGCTTCTACCCTGAGGCTGTTAGACTCATGAATAAATAAAAATAAAATAAAAAATAAACACTGCAAAATATCACATCATACTGATGCTGATCTGTTTTCTTGTTGCTGTATTCATCTGTGTTCATCTGTGACCATCTGCTCATACAAACTCATGTTCGTGCTGCTGTGTATTACTAGTTGATGCTTTTCTTAGTTAGCTGTGTATTACTAGTTGATGCTTTTCTTAGTTAGTTCTAGATGTTATTACTGTTTTTCTCTTTCATTTGTTGTTGGATGTAACTGGGACCTCGTGTACATAATCTCGTTTTCATCTCATGTACCACATGCGGTGCAAATGACAATAAAGACTCTCTGACTCTGACTCTCTGACTCTGACTCTGATACACAGTCATGTGGGAAACTGTTGTCTTGACAGTTGTCCAAAATATAACCATTGACACCTTGCACAATGAGGGCAAGACACAAAAAAAAATAGCTAAGGAGGATGGCTGTTCATAGAGCTCTGTGTCCAACCACATCAATAAAGAGTTGAAGGGAAGGAAAATGTATGGTAGAAAAAAGTGTACAAGCAGTAAGGATAACTGCACCCTGGAAAGGATTGTGAAACAAAACCCATTCCAAAATGTAGGGGAGATTCACAAAGAGTGGACTGCAGCTGGAGTAGGATCAAGAACCACCAGGCACAGACATATGCAAGACATGGGTTTCAGCTGACACATTCCTTGTGTCGAGCCATTCTTGAACAACAGACCGCTTCAGAAGCGTCTCGCCTGGGACTGCTGCTGAGTGGTCCAAATATCTGAAAGCAAATTTTGCATTTATTTTGGAAATCAAGGTCCCAGAATCTGGAGGAAGAGGAGAGAGACACATAATCCATGTTGCTTGAAGTCCAGTGTCAATTTTCCACAGTCAGTGATGGTTTGAGGTGCCATGTAATCTGCTGGTGTTGGTCCACTTTTTTTTTCTGAAGTCCAAGGCCAACACAGCCATCTAGAGGTTTTAGAGCACTTCCTTCTTCCTGCTGCAGACCAACTTTATGGAGATGCAGATTTCATTTTCAAATAGGACTTGGCACCTGCAAACAGTGCCAAAGTTACCAGTACCTGGTTTAAGGACTATGGTATCCTTGTTTTTAATTGGCCAGCAAACTCGCCTGAACTTCACCCCATAGAAAATATGTGGGGTATTTTGAAGAGGAAGATGTGATACACCAGACACAACCATTCAGAAGAGCTGAAGGTCACTATCAGAGCAACCTGGGCTCTCATAACACCTGAGCAGTGCCACAGACTGATCAACTCCATGCCGCGCCACATTGCTGCAATAATCCAGGGAAAAGAAGCCCCAACTAAGTACTGAATGCTGTACATGCTCATACTTTTCATTTTCATACTTTTCAGTTGGCCAACATTTCTAAAAATCCTGTTTTTATTGGTCTCAAGTAATATTCTTATTTTCTGAGATACTGGATTTGGGGTTTTCATTAGTTATCAGTTATCAAAGTCAAAGTCAACTTTATTGTCAGATCTGCAATATGTACAGTGCAGGACATACACAGGACCGAAATTGCGTTTCTCTCAGTCCCTCGGTGCAACAGTAAACATCTAAACATTGAAACACTGAAACATATAATAATAGACATAAGCATAAAAATAGTAAAACTAACACTGTCCTGTGTGTTTTTTTTTTTTTTTTGCATAGTGGTATAAAAAAAGAGTATAAAAAGTATAACTAAAATATAATCATCAACATTAAAATAAATGAACATTTGAAATACAGTATATCAGTCTGTGTGTAATGAAATAACATACTACACGTTTCACCTTTTGAACGGAATTACTGAAATACATCAACTGATTCAAACTAAACTAATTTTATGACCAGCACCTGTAGAATTGATTGGCAGTTTGGAACACAGATTGGTAGTTTATCTGCCTGCAAGTATTTTCCTGTGCTTGTGATGCTGCACCTCCTTATTTTCCTCATTCCACAGCTGGTGAAAAACTGAAATGGTTCGTTATTAAACTGAATTTGCATACACTTTTTGTCATAGGTCATCCTGTAACCTTTATTGTTTTGCATTTAAAAAAAGAGGCAGGAAAATTGCAACCAGCTGCTGAATTTGTACCTAATCATTTGATGGATGAGCATGTGTTCTTTCTCATTTAATGCAGTTGTGATTTTGTTCATTGTATTCAGTCTGTTTGTGGTTTTTCTATTTTTGTGTTAGAATGTGATTGTGCTTCAAAACGTATAAGCTATAATATTGAGAAATACTGTTATAATTCAGTCATTTTAAACACGTTGCATTAAGCTTCCATGGTTAAATCCGACCTGGTGAAAAGCAATCCCTGTCAGTAGAAGAGGAAACCAGAAGGTCTAAAAAAAAATGACTGGTGTCAGACAGGAAGTGCACTGGGGAATCATGGGTAGACCAGCTGATGTTTTCTGCTCCATCAACAGGAGTGCTAAAATATGACATGGCAAACTTGACGTTTGATCCTCTCTTGAGTATTTTTCCACTCCCAGGAACCAAGCGAGCTGTCACTTTGATGACTGCTAAACATCTGCAATGTCAGATAAATCACTTCTTAAATAGTTTCAGAAAAAAATGCAATAATGAGTATTTTATCATTCACTTTTTTCCATTCCTTTTTCATTCAGTGTCCACTTTAGTATTTACCAACATTTTCTTGTGGCTGCAAATTAGGTGTAGTTGTACATACAAAAACAAACATAGGAACTTGTGTGAATTTTTCATGATTTTATGTCTGTGTCGACATTGTGGGATTTTTTAAAATTTTCTTCTTAAAACAGATGCTTCATTTTTTTGTACAGTAAGTTGTGTGTTAGTAGTCAAACTGTCATCTGCAGGACATGAAGAAGAATATAAATTTACAATATGCGTTTCATTTGTCATTCTTGGAGTCATACAGAAGTTTTGGTTAGAGGTGAGTCTATGACATCACGATTTCCAAATGACTGGGTTTTGGATATTGCCATAAAAACAATAGTGGTTACAAGATTCTTAGTGTGAAATCCATTTGTTTCTAGGCTGCAAAACTGCTGATTGAATGCAAGACTAATAATAATAATAATTATTATTATTATTATATACTGACAAAAAAAACATTCAGGTGTGAACTGACCCTTAATATTCTGTGAAATGGTATTCAGGATGTTGAAGACTGTGTTGCCTTTGTGCTTATTACAGCATCACTGTGTGGTTTGGTGCATGTACTGCATCCAGCCGCAAGAGCCTCCAGCGCATTGTGAGAGCAGCTGAGAAGATCGTGGGCACCTCCTTTCCCTCACTGCAGGACTTACACAGCAAACGCCTCACTCGGAAAGCCCTCTGCATGGCAGGTGATCCCACACACCCACTACACAGCTGCTTCAGACTGCTGCCATCAGGGAGGAGACTGAGGAGTCTCCAGGCTCGAACCAGCAGACTGAGAGACAGCTCTGTTCATCAGGCAGTCAGGATGCTAAACACTCTGCCTGCTCTGCCCCCTCTCCCATTTGAACTGCCTTAACACTAAAACTTTCTCACACATTACCACACAACACAAAGATTTTGGCACTGGACTCTGTGTCATCAGACGGGTTATTCACTAAACTCTCGGTCATGTGCTCATACAGTTTGCACTACTTCTCATACTTGCACTGATGTTTGTATTGCATCGCTGCCTATAGTCATGGTACTGTTTACATTCTCTGTTTACATTTATTAATACTGTTTACTTTTATTACTACTGCTTATATTTAATTGCTACTGTTTACATTTACACTACTCTAATATCTGCACCGCTGCTGATACATATACAGTGTGCTCTGACCGGTCTTGTTTAGGATGCCCAATGTGCCTTACTGCATATGCCACTTTTTGCCTCTATAACAACATCAACTACTACCTCGTGCATGTACTGTGTACATTAACTCATACGCTGCTTTGCCACTTTGCAAATGTCAATGCTAGAAACCTTTAGTTTATTTTAGTTATACTTTTTATACTCTTTTTTTATACTAGTATGCAAAAACTCAGGACAATATTATGTTCATTAAATGTTTAATGTTTTAGTTTTAGTTTTAGAGTCGGTGTAAATTTTCATACTCTTATACCACTATGCAAAAACTCAGGACAGTGTTAGTTTTACTATTTTATGCTTATGTCTATTATTATATGTTTCAGTGTTTCAATGTTTAGATGTTTACTGTTGCACCGAGGGACTGAGAGAAACGCAATTTCGGTCCTGTGTATGTCCTGTACAGTACATATTGCAGATCTGACAATAAAGTTGACTTTGACTTTTTTGACTTTGACTTATTCAGGCTTTAGGCGAGCCAATTGCCATGTTGGCATGCACACAGTTGGATATCTCATCGACTTGAAGACTTGATGACGTGTCTATCTCTGCTGTCATCTGTGGATCTAAAGGACGCATATTTAATTGGATTTATGATAACCGGTTCCTGCTTTTTGGATTCAGCTGGTTGCTGGTTTTATCTACAATTTATGGAAGTCGTCTGCAGCAAATTTGAGACCCGATCACGCTGCTTGCCTTTGTGCATTTTTCATGATTTTATGGATGTGTCCACATTTTTTTCTTAAAACATATGCTTCATTTTTTTGTCCAATAAGTTGTGTGTAATGGTGTAGTCACACCAAGCAGCGTTTCGACCTCCAAAGCGTCCAGTTTACATGTAAAGTCAATGGTGGACGCGCTTCCAGCAGCTTCTTGGCGTCTGGCGTCAGGTCGCGTGCGTGTTGAGCGTGCTGGGAAGCGTTTTTCCGTGCACGTGAACCGGCTTCAGCCTCCAATCCGCGCATTCAACATGCTGAAGATTTCGCGGTTCAAACTTTCAAACGCCGCTCAACTCTACCTGATTGGTTGGTGTGTCAACCAATCAGGGAGAGTCGGGGGAAGAAGAGAGGGGGCAGGGGGAGAGTCCCTATGTGACGCGGAAACGAGGGTGCGCGCGCACTATGTGACGTATTGTTTGTCGGAAAAAAAAAGAAAAGACCCGCGAGGTCGTGGACTATGGAAGAGAAACTCATTGTAGCTGTGTGTTCGCGACAATTCCTTCACGACCAGTCAAGTCTGCTCGACAGAGACGGAAATAAAAGGCTCCTCGCCTGGCGGAGTGCAGTGACTCTGTGCGCAGGACTCTGTATACCGGTAAGCTCCTCCCACACCCCGCCGCCACGACGCCGCAGCCACGAAGCCGCCGCAACACTACAGTTTGGACAACACTGGGTAGCGCGTCCACTTGCGTGCGTGAGGAGCTTTTTGGAGGTCGAAACGCTGCTTGGCGTGACTACACCATTAGTAGTGAAACTGTCATCTGCAAAACATGGCTTGATTCTTGCCTGTGTACACAGACTCAGTTGCCTTGGGCAGAATGGATCAGATCTTGGGGATTTTTACACAGATACGTTCAATCGGTGTGTGGCCACATAATTTTGGACATTTTCAGAATCTTTTGGACCAACACAGACTCAAGGTAGATGTCATTATGTTCTGGCTGTACTTCAAAACAACTGTGTGTTTATCTGGCTCCCCAGCTGGCCTTCAAGGCCACCTTATCTGAATTTGCCCGGAGGACATGTAATCTGACGCTCACCCCCCACCCATCGGGGAACTCCACCGTCAACCAGAGTGAACCAGCTGAATAAACATTCTGTCATCATTTCAGGACTCTTGGATTCTCATTAGCATTGACCTTGGCCATTCCCCGACATCCTCGAGAATGTTTACGGATCTCATCCGAGGGAGCTGTTGATTATTCCATCCTTATCAGATCTCTTACGGTGACTTCGAGTGTATCTATGAATGTTGCTCATTGTTCTCGGTGTCTCCCCCCTCTGCATAATGTTTATGCCATTATGTGCTTATTTGTGCAAGGTGTTTTTTAATATTATAATTTTTTTTCTCAGGCATGAAGAAAGATTTTAATAGGATTTTTTCCGCCTCCATTTCATAATGTGTCTAATTTCATTACTTTTTTTGTCTGTCTAAGCAGATCTCACTTGAAAATGAGTCTCCATGTGACTTATCTGTCTAAATAAAGGTTGAATTAATGAATGAATGTAAGTTAAGGAAAATGTAACTTGCAAAACGCTATTAAAATCCATCATTTAAATATAATTTTAGAGCTAATGATCTTTGGTAGCTTTGGGATGTGTGCCACTCAGGAATATAACTCCTCTCAGGAATATTACTTTACTGTTAATTGCCTTGCCTCTTTTTTATTTTACAAGCATACACACACCTTTTACTTCTCATTTCTGTATCACTGACATACACATGAATAATGTGCTAAGATATAATAATGCAGATGCAATCTGCAACATGCAAATACAACACATGAACATACACAAATAGTTTTATGTGAAATACAATGACGCAAAGAGTGCACACAGTCCACACATACTGTATTTTAAACATATTTAGTCATACAAAATGCCAGCTCATTTAAAGTCATGTGATTTTTCAGTGTGGCAGAATAAAGTGTATTCAGTTCTTGCCATGACTTAAGAGGTGGGAAAGGAAGAAGTTGTGAAAAGTGGACTTTGGACCACTGATCAACAGTCCACCCCTTTGTCTCCTTAGACACAGGTATGATGCTTCTGAAGTCTCTGGTTCAGGAGTGGCTTGACTTGAGAAGTGTGACGTTTGTAGCTCATGTCTGGAGTTAAACAGCTGATTAGGGTGTGACACCAGGAGTTTACAATATTGAATCTCTTCACAATATCAAATTTTTGAAACACAATACATTTTTTTTAAACATCAGTAACCCATAATCATTAAAATTACAAAAAAATAAGGTTTGAAATATTTCACTCTGTGTGTAATATATATAACAAGTTTCACTTTCTAAAGTGATTGACATAAACTTGAAAATGTTCTCAAAAATAAAAAAAAAGATGCACCTGGAACTTTGTTTGTGTAAGACAGAAGTTTAACTTCCATTAAACATCATGCAACGACTAAAGACTCCCATGACACCCATTCCTTATCTTTATCTGCTCTTTTCTTTTCCAAGTTGCGCAGTCACTTATGCCTATGTACGTCACTCTGCGAGGGGTGGGGGACACCCTGGACACATCCATCACAGGGACACAGAGACAAACAACCATTCACTTTCTCAATTCCATCTAAGGACCATTTAGTTGTCAATCAGCCTGACATGTAAGTTTTTTGTTTGTGGGAGGAAATTGGATTATCCAGAAAACTCACCCATGTATGCAATATATGGATGGAATTACACATGAAACAGAAAGCTT
>JBBPBX010016410.1:0-10202 GCA_038048925.1 Garcialebias charrua
TGGCTCATGGCGCTTCAAAGTTTTAACCTAGACATACGTTATGGTCAAAACAAGAAGTCACATCTGGGGACAGACTTGGCACTCTGCCAAAAGTGTACACAAGATGTACCAGCGACCCAGCCATTGGCTGAGGAAAAAACCCCTGTGACTGAAGACCCGAACCACCACTTCTTTGATGACAATATCTGCAAAGATATGACAACATTGTACGTGGATGGATCTTCATTCCTCCGCGACAAAATCTGTAGGGCAGGTGTTGGAGGGGTCCTCCTCCAAGACCAAGAGCAGATCACCTTCAGCTACAAATCAGGCTCTCAGACTTCTCGGTACGCTGAGATTGTCGTGATCATGATCCTAATAGCTCTCCAGATGGTAGTAGCACACTCCATCAAGACCCTAGTCATCTGCACTGACTCTAACTATGCTCGTTTGAGTTTCGCTTGTCACCTTGCTGTGTGGAAACAGAACGGTTTCCTAACAAGCGACAGAAAAGTGGTCAAACACAAAGAGCTTTTCATAGCGTGTGATCACTTGGTGACATCACATGACTTACAGATCTACTGGAAGAAGGTTCCAGGGCATTCTAGAGTCCCTGGCGATGACAAACACTACAATGACATTGCAGACTCCTTAGCCAAAGAAGGAGCCGACGAAGGTCCTCTATGGTCCTTCGACCCCTCCTGGTTAATCGAGACTCTGCCAACACAACCTTCAGTCAGAGTTATGGCAGTCACACGTGCACAGGCCGCGGACAAACCTGCTGACAACGCAGTCTCCGTACGACCCGCACTGACTGACCCTGACATCATCCAACTTCAGAAGTCGGATCCTGCTATCAACTCCATGATACTGTATCTGACTGATCCGGACAAGAACACTCCGTCTAAAGACGAACTGGATTCCGATCCAGACCTTAAAGTCCTTTATCAGCTGCGCAAACAGCTTAAACTACTCAAGGGCATCCTGACTTTCGCTCATGGACCAACGTCCTCACCTGTGTTCGTGGTTCCCCATGACCAAAGGGGGGTGATGTTAGTTCATGCCCATGATCTCCCGTCCGCAGGACACAAAGGAGATAAAGCCACGCTGACGGCATTAAAACAAATTGCCTATTGGCCTGGAATGAAAAAGGATGTCAAGGACTACATTGAAGGGTGCGTGGTCTGTGGCCAGTTTCAGCCAACCAGACCACTTCACAGAGCACCACTGCAAAGCAGAGGCATTGCATTCCCATGGTCTGACCTCCAGATCGACTGGGTTGGACCACTCACTAAGAGCTCTAGAGGAAATAAATATTTTCTCACGGTAACCTGTGCATTTACCAAATGGGTAGAATGCCTACCAGCTCCTAACGACACAGCACAAACCACTGCTATGTTGTTAATGAATCATATATTCTCAAGGTTTGGACTTCCCCTTCGGGTGAACTCAGACCAAGGTACACACTTCACAGGTGAAGTGATGAAAGAACTGTGGAAGACGCTAGGCGTCAAGGCCAACTTTCATGTCGGCTACCACCCACAGGCTTCAGGCCAAGTTGAGAGAGCAAACAGAACTGTGGTGAGTATTTTGAAGAAATACGTGGCTGCAAACCACAAGGACTGGGATGTGAAACTCCCTCTGGTCCTCATGGCCATAAGAGCCACTCCACACACATCAACTGGCATCTCTCCCTTCGAGATGATGACCGGTCGACAGATGACTCTCCCTCTACACCTGTTGTACCAACCAGGCGACGCCGTCATGGCGACAGCCTACACTACACAACAATACATGAAAGATTTGAATGTACACCTCAGAAACACTTTTGCTTTCGCCCAGAAAAACCTGGAAAGGTCCGCTGAAGGACGCAAGGCGTACTATGACCAGAAGGCCTCTCACAATGAACTCCAAGTGGGAGACAGAGTCTGGTACTATACGTTCGCCCCAGCAACCGGGAAAGGAGAGTCCGGGACCGGAACTCTCGCCCGCAAACTAATGCCCAGGTGGACTGGACCTCATCTGATAACAGACAAAGTGTCCTCAGTCGTCTACGAGATCAAAATCAGCAAAGGCCGCAAAGAGCCAATTGCTAAATGGGTACATCGAAATCAGATCAAACCTTACAAGGCGTTCAATGACTCCACAAAAGACAAAGATCTCACAAACTCACCGACTTCATGGGATAATAAGGTCGTCCAAACACAAGTTAGTAAATAAACTAATCAGGTTTAAACTACCATATTTCCCACCCTATAAGTCGCATTGTCCAACTTGAACTTAGAAACGCTAAGTCCAACACCCACAACAAAAACTAATCTTAACAACCATTTAAATCCACAAGATTTAAGTTGACCTCGGTCATAAAGTTGAGACCTGTTTTCTTGTGTGTTGCACTTTGGAATCTGACGACAAGAGTGTGTCGAAGCAGTGAAACGTTGTTTCCTTGTTGTTTAGTCATTACTGTTGTCATTATTTGAGATATTGTTGTGGTTCTGGACACTCCCAGCCAAAAAAGGTTTTGTATTAACATTGATTAATGCATAAGATGGATCTAACTATGCCAACATGCAGTTCGTTTTGTTAAATCTCAACCGTTGAAGAGTCAATGTAGTTTAAAGCTACTCAAGGTACCATAAACTACACTGGCCTCACGATTTCTAAATTGAACCGATTCGATCGTTTCTATTCTAGATTATCTATTCATTTTGATGAGTCTCGCCATAGACTTCAAAATTTATTAGGTACACCAAATCCTACGTCGTTCGTCTAAAAGACAACAGACATTTAGATCAAACTATATTTCATTTTTCTACTTTAGTTTAACCTAAACTAAGTAATGAATGGAGGAATAGTTTGGAATTAGAGGCCTTCGTTACAGAAGCCCTCCAAAATTCTATAGGTATAGATCCCTATATCTAATTTACAGAATTGATCCACCCCTTAATTGGTAATTATAGCTGATCTAAACCATGATAGCTTACATACCAGGTGCATATAGGTAGGGCCTAATGTAAAATCCCAATCATAAGCCCACCTAAAACCACATAATTGCATGACACATAGAACCAGAGTGGCACTGACTGGAGACCAACCAGCCAACAACCTTCGATGTGGGGACCTGCAGCTCCAACGCTTGGTCTTCAACCTTCATCCAAGGATCGCCTCCTCTGCGTCAATCGAGGGATCCCCTCTACATGCTGATTATGAAAACAATTGTTGCTGATCAATCAACAAAACTAATCGTTGTGGATTTACTGCTGTGGAATTACCGCTGTGGATTATAAGACTTTGTTTCCCAAAGGATCACAGACTTTGTTTTCCAAGAGTTAACAGACTTTGTTTTCCGAAGGATTAAAAGCTTTTCGCAATGGGATTACCTCCGAACAGTATGAAATTTCCAAAAACTTTATGGGATTATAATTTTTGATTTTTCTTTTCCACTTGCTGGATTACTTCAAGATCAAAGACAGTTCAAGGTTTCCTTTCGTGTTGGACCCCATCCCCAAGGACTGGCGATGGCTTCCAAAAGGGGGGAGATGTAGTGGACATGACCTTGTCCACTTTTAAGACACCTGTGTACTTTTGAACTGTCCAGTGATGACCTTTACTGACCACTCAGTAAAGCAAGACATTTACTACAAAATCATTCATTTAGCTATAATCTGATAAATATAGTCACCAAAAGAGACTATTTCTATCTTTGATTTTATTCTAATGTGATCAAAAGAATAACTTTTGTCATTTTCATGATGTGTGCTTTTTAAGCTGTGTTATTCTGTGAGAGTTAAACTGTGTTCACTGCTATGTTAAAGGTGAAATTGCGGGTCACAGAGACCCGACTGTTTTGTTTAGAAATAAGAAGACAGTTTAATCCGTGTTTTTCATGAACAAGGCTCCAGCTGCTCTGTCTTTTCCTAAACAATTTCCCTCTGCTGCTGTAACCTTGGGTTCTGATAAGACAAGTGAACTCCTCTCTTTGTGCCTGCTCTTTAAGTTCTAAACTGTGCGAGAACGCGCCAGTGAGTTGCTGGGAACTTGCAAGAGATGTGAACTTTCCCAAGAGCTGGACACGTGTGGTCAAGAGCTAACGACCGGCGTCTTCAGCTAAGGACTGATAACAGGCTGTTATGAGTCTACGCAGTCTTTGAATGGACAGAGAGTTTGAATGGACGGAGACCTGAAAGCTCTCTGCCTTGCAGCTGGTCAAGCTTGGTCAAGAGCCAAAGACTAACTTGTCAGCTAGAACTGATGGACGCCTCCATCCAGTTCCCCGAGCAAAAGCTCCAAAGTTCTTAATGAACTTTCTTTGAGAAACATCTCGTCTTGAAGTCAGCCAGAAGCTGCCACATGTTTCTGACGGCTGACGCGGATCCGAGGAGACGTTGGAAGTAAACGACCAGTTCAGACGTACGAGGGCCGGAAGGACTCTGTGCACCTGGGAGGCTGGCAATATCTTTATCAGACGCATCGTCAAAAGGTAAAGAGCGGTTTACAAACGTACCTGGGATTTAGCCGAAGTCGGATGGAAAGTGTCATCTCTGGTTACACTCGAGATAAATAACTTAATCTCTCCAACCTCTTATTCCTCCTACTCTTTCCCCTCTCTATCTAAGCTGGAAACTATATTTTTAAGCTAAAAGAGCCCACAGACTAAATATGTTAACATCCAATATTTATGTCTGTTGTGTTGAATTTAAGTGTGCTGACGTATTTGAATTGAAAGAAAGTGAAATCATGTCAATCAAGTGTAATGGTGTTAATTTAGTTGATTTATTTTAAATAAATGATAGTGTCTCTTTGACATATCAAACTAAGTTAACGTGTCCATTGTCACTTAATGGCTCTGTTTATTTATCCATCATAAAGATCACAGAAATATTGAATAAACTGAAAAAGAAGAGAATCCGTGAAATTACTATTCAATCTGAATAAGTAAATTAAGGTAAAAAGGAGGTCAGTATTAAACTGACCCCCCCTTTAACCCCTTACATTCAGATTGAATAGTAATTTCACGGATTCTCTTCTTTTTCAGTTTACCCAATATTTCTGTGATCTTTATGATGGATAAATAAACAGAGCCATTAAGTGACAATGGACACGTTAACTTAGTTTGATATGTCAAAGAGACACTATCATTTATTTAAAATAAATCAACTAAATTAACACCATTACACTTGATTGACATGATTTCACTTTCTTTCAATTCAAATACGTCAGCACACTTAAATTCAACACAACAGACATAAATATTGGATGTTAACATATTTAGTCTGTGGGCTCTTTTAGCTTAAAAATATAGTTTCCAGCTTAGATAGAGAGGGGAAAGAGTAGGAGGAATAAGAGGTTGGAGAGATTAAGTTATTTATCTCGAGTGTAACCAGAGATGACACTTTCCATCCGACTTCGGCTAAATCCCAGGTACGTTTGTAAACCGCTCTTTACCTTTTGACGATGCGTCTGATAAAGATATTGCCAGCCTCCCAGGTGCACAGAGTCCTTCCGGCCCTCGTACGTCTGAACTGGTCGTTTACTTCCAACGTCTCCTCGGATCCGCGTCAGCCGTCAGAAACATGTGGCAGCTTCTGGCTGACTTCAAGACGAGATGTTTCTCAAAGAAAGTTCATTAAGAACTTTGGAGCTTTTGCTCGGGGAACTGGATGGAGGCGTCCATCAGTTCTAGCTGACAAGTTAGTCTTTGGCTCTTGACCAAGCTTGACCAGCTGCAAGGCAGAGAGCTTTCAGGTCTCCGTCCATTCAAACTCTCTGTCCATTCAAAGACTGCGTAGACTCATAACAGCCTGTTATCAGTCCTTAGCTGAAGACGCCGGTCGTTAGCTCTTGACCACACGTGTCCAGCTCTTGGGAAAGTTCACATCTCTTGCAAGTTCCCAGCAACTCTCTGGCGCGTTCTCGCACAGTTTAGAACTTAAAGAGCAGGCACAAAGAGAGGAGTTCACTTGTCTTATCAGAACCCAAGGTTACAGCAGCAGAGGGAAATTGTTTAGGAAAAGACAGAGCAGCTGGAGCCTTGTTCATGAAAAACACGGATTAAACTGTCTTCTTATTTCTAAACAAAACAGTCGGGTCTCTGTGACCCGCAATTTCACCTTTAACATAGCAGTGAACACAGTTTAACTCTCACAGAATAACACAGCTTAAAAAGCACACATCATGAAAATGACAAAAGTTATTCTTTTGATCACATTAGAATAAAATCAAAGATAGAAATAGTCTCTTTTGGTGACTATATTTATCAGATTATAGCTAAATGAATGATTTTGTAGTAAATGTCTTGCTTTACTGAGTGGTCAGTAAAGGTCATCACTGGACAGTTCAAAAGTACACAGGTGTCTTAAAAGTGGACAAGGTCATGTCCACTACACCTGAAATACCCCAAGAATCTCAAATATAGCTTTGAGGTCTTTCAAAAAGTGTTCTTGGCGCTGGATCCTGGAAACCTTTCTGTCAAGGTTCAGAGACTGAAAAATCAACTCTGTGGACTCTTGCTTCTAAAGCATGGGACTTCTTAAATGGATGGGCACATTCATTCAAAACTTTAGTTAATGGTTTACAGTTAAAATGTACTTCAGTACATGATCTGTCAAAAAAATAATTCCATACAAGTCATTTGCCTGAGGGCCTGTCTGACCTAGTTCATGTGTCATGTCATTTCAGTCAGATTGAAGACTTTTATATGTTTAATTTTTGTACTTCACTACATGAGCATTATTTTCTGTTCACACACAAACAGGATAGTTTATCTGTACTTAAAAGACATTTGAAAGTGATAAGTATTTGTGTTCACTGTGTTCAAAATGATGCATGGTCATCTTGGTTATTTTGAGGCAGTAGTTGTTGTCATGCCATGTTTTTGCACTTCTAGTTTTCGTCATGTTTATTAATATAAAGCATCACAGTTCACTTAAGCTATGTGCATATGTTCAGTTTGGAGTAAAGTCGTCATATTTGTAGGTAGGCAGGTGGTAGGCAGGTGGCAACTGCAGAAATAACTATTTGAATGTACAAAATAGCAAATATACAAAATGATTTTAGCTTTGTGATTATATATATATATATTTTTTCTATATAAAAAAAACTCGCAACACATAAATCTTAGACTACAATTTAACTTATAAAATGCTAATTGGGAATGTTAGACTTTGAATTTTAAGCCAGTCTAAATGTTCATGGTATTGGATTATAGTTTTCTCACAACATAAACAAACATAAACAAAATATTAACCATGAGTTACAAGGTAGAGGACGAGTCTCAGCCTAATCATTTTGTTTTAATTTTTTTTTTCTTTAAATTTAAAACGAAATTATCAGGCTGAGACTCGTCCTCTACCTTGTAACTTATGGTTAATATTTTGTCCATGTTGACACAATTACATCATAATCCAAATCCATGAAAAAAAGGACTGGCCTTTTAATTCAAAGTCTAACATTACTTTGAAATAAAAACGTCATTTCAAGCATTTTTCTTTTTTGTGTGTTTTTTTTTTTTTGCAGAGCTATAATATATATAAGCTATATAATATATAATATTCTTGTTTTCTCAGTTTGCACTTTTTCTGAATTAACAAAATAATTAGCTCCCTTCAGCTCAATTTTTGTATTAATTACACAGGTCTACAGAGGTATATTTTCATATGTTCATTGACGACAGTTAAACGGTTTAAAAAGCAAATTTCATTGCACATGCAGGAAAGCTGGCCTTTCATATGTGGTGTAAAGTGTATTTTCAATGTTTAATCGGCTGTATGAAGCTCATTGGATCTGCTTTAGATGCGTTTTAAAAAATGGAGCTGGCTGTTTGGAACTACTGCCATGTTTATAAAAAGTAAATGTCATGAAAGAAAAATAAATGTCATAAAAATGTTAACATGTTGTCCTTCTTTGTAAATGGAACTATTTTATTTATGTACATATGAAAGAAATTAAGTAAATGGAACTATTTTATTTATGTATATGTGAAAGAAGTTAAGTAAATGGAACTATTTTATTTATGTATATGTGAAAGAAATTAAGTAAATGGAACTATTTTATTTATGTATATATGAAAGAAATTAAGTAAATGGAACTATTTTATTTATGTATATATGAAAGAAATTAAGTAAATGGAACCATTTTATTATGTTGATTGACCTTATTTGCATCAGTTACTCTAACCAAGCATTTCAATATTATCCTCAGTTTTTTTATGTTCTTTTTACTTAAACTTGTGGTTTTGTTTAACTTAGAATGTTAGTTGTAGTTATGCAATTGATCAAGTATATTTAATAGATTTGAGTAGTTTTCAAATCTACTCAATATTTTTGAGTGTAAATTTGTTGCACCAATAATTTTAAGTAAATGCTTGTTTTATTTATTTGAGTGAGCGTTTTGATGATTACCTGCATTGGGGTGGATGTGGTTATTTGGCAGGCAATTAGTCAGGCTGTCAGCAGTCAGGTGTAGCAGAGTGGAGCCACACAGTTTTTTCACCTCTCCTTTTATGTCTTTCTAGTTCCTTTTTCTTTTTATATGTACAAGTTTTTGATTTTTGCCACAGAAGTGATGTGTTCGACTTCACTAAGGATTCAGTTGAAATTTTATACATGGGGTTAAGGATGAGAAGACACCTCAGAGTGTCAAGCTAGTGGCTTCAATCAGTGGAAACCTACACAACCATTCACTCTCTCACTCACACCTAGGGACAATTTAGAGTCCCCAATCAGCCTAACATGCATGTTTTTGGTCTGTGGGAGGAAACCGGAGTACTCAGAGAAAATCCATGCAACACGGAGAGAACATGCTAACTCCACCCAGAAGGGCCCCCGGCCGGGATTTGAACCGGGCGACCTGCTCGCTGAGAGGCAGCAGCTCTACCAACTGCGCCACCATGCTGCCCCTTTGTTTTTTCAGTGCATGAGGAAACAGCAGAGGGCATTAAAGTCAAACCGCCAGAGAAGGAGGTAGTCACAGGGTATGCGTAAGAGCTCGAGGGTTTGTCGAATGATGACATATGGTCTGTCACAGGATTTTAGAACAGCAAAACTTACACATTTTTTCAAAGTGCTCCATGTTAATCCTGCGAAAATAAACTCAGTGTTTCTTATGGGTCCACAACGCCGACGTCATTGTTTAAGCTGAACCGTTTGGTGAAAATGGCTGCAGAGAATGACTATTGTTCTGAAGTTATACAGTATGGTGTTCAATGGAACATCACATGGATTTAGATTAAAAATTTTAATTGAATTCATGAAAACATTTATGTCTAATTGTTGTATCAAAGCTTGGGCAGCAGCCTGAAGTGAGAAAACGATGGATTTCATAACGATTTATACAACATACTGTAATGCAAATTTGTACAGTATACTAAAACATAAGTAAGAATGATCATACATGTGACACACATCCACAGAGGGTCAGTGGTGTAATCACACAGCTTTAGTACAGAAACATGCAAACACACACCTGCACAAAGACCCATCCATTAAAATCAACAAAACCCAGCTTTAGGCGGATCTGTTTTCTGCAGCATCCTGTGAATTCTTAGCAACCTGGGAAATGTGAGCTGTGCCTCAGGGTGACTTTACTCTGAAAGCAGCGCATGTGTTCTGTAACCGAAGCTGCAATCGAACGACAGGACGCTGCTGTGGTGGTGTTTGTGTGTGTCTTTCTCCACTAACAGATCTGTTAAATGGCTCTGTGTACGTGATGGTACTCTCACACTCCCACACGCAGCAATTAGTGTGTTAGCCTGCTCGCACTCGGACACATCAGCACCGCAGATCATGCATATTCTGCTTACATTTACACAAACACAAAAACGCAGTTATTTAATTTGACTGATGGAGCGGAGAGAGTTCAAAAATCTGCATCACAATAACAATCCGGCACCTAAAATTCAATTATTTTCATTTTCAGCCAGTTTAGCAAAAAAAAAAAAACCTCCTAAAGTACAAGTTATAACGGTTAGACTATATCTATTCCAACACTGACGCGTGAAACTAATCGATTAGAAAGTTCACTTCTTAAATGAAAAGAAAGTGAATGACCGAGAAGTTAAATGTATTTTTAGTCAGTCGTACAGTAACTTACATGTTCTTGATCCAGAATGATTGATGGCATTATTGATTATTTGAATAATCAACACATTAAGTTGGAACTATAATAAACTCTTATTCCCTGGCTTTGGAAGAAAACTATAGCTAGCACAAGATAACACTTTTCAA
>JBBPBX010016410.1:10289-21768 GCA_038048925.1 Garcialebias charrua
GGGGGGACTTATGACTAAATAATGTATGGCATAAATTATTTCTAGTAATTACAAACCTGTTCATATAAATTAATCATGAATCAATATGTTGGTGTTTGTTTTTTAATATTTCACACAGCATGTAGATTTGTTTTTATATATTTTTATTATTTAACACAGTGTCTATAGGGAAACTCTTTAACATAGCATGTTTTTATATTTTTAGTTACTGTATTTGGTTAGCTGTGGTAAATTGTTATGATTTTGGTGTTTTAGTTATTTATATACATTGGGGGGAAGTGGTGGCACAGGGGATAGAGAAGGTGGGCCTGCGATGGGAAGGTTCAAATCCCTGGATCGAAAATATCAAAATGTGGGTGGCAAAGGTGAAACACCCACCCCTTCCTCCACCCTCATTTGCCTCACTCTGGGCCCTTGAGCATGCAAGGCCCTTAAACCCGATCATTGGCGCCACCGGGGCACTCTAGATGGCAGCTCTCTGCTCCACACAGTGGGCTGTTAGCTCAGTGTTCATCAGGAAGGGCATTTGGAAACCTATTTCTTTTTAGCTTATAATATTAGTTGTAGATACTTATAATGCATTGATAAAGTACAGTATTACATGCTAAAGTCTGGAAACTCAGAGGAGCTGAGAAGGACTAGGAGGGAGCTGGTTGCTGGAATCAAGAAGGCCAAAGCCAAATACAGTATGCACGGAGGATTGAGGGACAGTTCACCTCACAAGACCCACGGAGCATTTGGAGGGGATTAAAGTGCATAACAGATTATAAAGGAATGAGTGAACAATGCCCCAGAGATCCATCTCTGCCAGTTGCCCTAAACAAATTTTATGCACACTCTGAGGACCCAAACAGGCCACCCAGCACCAGACTTACCTCACCACCAGATGAAGAGCATCTCAGCGTGACCGCAGCAGAAGTGAGGAGTAGTCTCAAGAGGATCAACCCTCACAAAGCAACTGGACCGGACAACATTCCCGGGAAAGTGTTAAAAGAATGCGCTGATCAGCTCTGCGATGTGCTGGCAGACATCTTTAACACCTCACTTGCCCTGGAAACAGTTCCCACCTGCCTGAAGACCGCCACCATCATCCCAGTCCCAAAAAGCTCCACAGTGACTGGCCTGAATGACTATCGGCCAGTGGCCCTCACCCCGATAGTCGCAAAATGCTTTGAAAAACTGGTCATGACTCACATCAAAACATCCATCAACATCAATGAAGACCCTCATCAGTATGCGTACCGTGAGAACCGATCAACAGGATGCCATCTCCTCTGTGGTCCACACTGCTCTCACCCACCTGGAACAGAAGGACTCATACGTCCGTCTGCTCTTTGTGGACTTCACATCTGCCTTCAACACCGTGATCCCCCAAACTCTGATAGACAAACTATCCACACTGGGACTAAGCCCCTCCATTTGTAACTGGGTCCTAGACTTCTTAACAAACAGACCTCAGTCAGTGAGGATCCACAACTTCTCCTCCTCCAACATAACCCTCAGCACTGGCTCTCCACAGGGATGTGTGTTGAGCCCTCTTCTGTTCACTTTGCTCACATATGATTGTGCAGCCACCCACCCAGGCTGTCATATTGTAAAGTTTGCAGATGATACAGCTGTGGTGGGATGCATCACAAACAATGACAGTGGAGAGCATCCTGTGCTCCAGCATCAATGTGTGGCATGGAGGCTGCACAGCTGCAGAAAGAAAAGCTTTGCAGAGAGTGGTGAAGGCTGCACAGAAGATGTTGGAGTCAGTCTCCCCACCATCACAGACATTTACACCTCCAGATGCAGGAAGAGAGCCACCTGCATCATGAAAGACCTCACTCACCCAGCACACACTCTTTGCCCCACTCCCCTCAGGACGGAGGTTGAGGAGCATCAAATGTAGAACCACTAGACTGAGGAACAGCTTCTACCCTGAGGCTGTTAGACTCATGAATAAATAAATAATAAGAATGATCACTGCAAAATATCACATCATGCTGATGCTGATCTGTTTTATTGTTGCTGTGTTCATCTGTGACCATCTGCTCAAACAGACTCATGTTCGTGCTGCTGTTTGTAATGATGTTTTTCTATTACATTGGTGCTTAGTGTATTTTTAGCTGATGTTTTTCTTAGTTCATAACTTAGATGTTAATACTGTTCTTCTCTTACATTTTATTGTTGGATTTAACTGGGACCCTGTGTACATAATCTCGTTTCATCACATGTACCACATGCAGTGCAAATGACAATAAAGATTCTCTAAAATAGGTTTACAAATTATTATTGTGCTCACAAGGTAGTGACTTAGTCTGAAATGTTTAATAGAACAACTCTAGATGAAATATACAGGTGAACAGATTTGGCTCACTATTTGGCAACAAACTGTTCAGTTTTGTCTCTGTCACCCTTAATGCATAACAAGCTGTTATTAATGATTTATAAAGTGTTTAGAGGTATTAATAACAAATATATAAACTATTTATTAGCATCTATAAGGGGAGCCTTATTGTAAAGTGGTACCAAATGTAACACTAATATAATGGTATTTTATATTATCATGGCGGATTTTCTCATTAACACTAGCAGAAAGATCCCTCTCTGTACATTTTCAGTCTATATTTTGTAATTCCTCAGAGTCCTCAATTTTGCTTTGCTCGGCAAAACAGAAAATCTTTGAATTCTGATGATGTGCACATAATGCTGTAGCAACAAAAATCCTTCCAATATTGACGACCGAGACATTATAGCACTTTTCATCAGAGTAAATGCAAGTACTGCATATTCATGAAATGGCCTCTCTTCAGCTAGATAATTTAATTTTGACTTGTGCATTTTTATAAACTCAATTTAGTGTCTTCACTTCTTGCAGACAAACATTTTCATCTTGGTTATAGCATAACTGATTTAATTCCCAACCTGTTTCAACCCCCACCCCCCGCAGGACGATGCTCAGCAGCTGTTTGCCCTGGCTGCAGCTGCGGAGGAGCAGGGCATTCTTCCTGAAGACTTAGCCAAGGTGATCCGGCGGTTGTGGGCCGACGGCGGCATACAGAGCTGCTTTGCACGGTCGCGAGAATACCAACTCAACGACTCAGCAGCGTAGTGAGTATGAGTTCCCAACTGCTATAAAAAGTGATTAAATTGACACTATTATGTAAATCTAAGTAAAATATGAAGTAAACCTCTGCTCATAATTAAACGTCATAGTTTTCAAACTGCCACTACCAGCACCCTGTACTTGTGCAGAAACACGACCTTGTGTTCACTAATTCTAAATAAAGCACACATTCGATCATTTCCTGTTAACATAATTACAGGACTTTATCATTTTAAAACATTAGAAACAGATTGAGATTTAGTTTTTTTTTGCCTGAATTTCTATTGATTGCGTTTTATATTGTGCCGTATGAATGGATGTTTGGAACGGCTGCTGTTGGCTTGTTATTGATGGATTCCATTTACAGCCTCGCTGATATGAGCTGCACTGAAAACCTGGCTGACTTCTCCGGGGTGTAATGGAAACTGGAAAAATAGGCCAATAACTTCTATTTAGTGAATATTTCTCTCTCTGAGGGTTTGATCTTTAATACTGTAACCTGATAAGTAGAGCAGAGCTTTGTTGTTGTTTTCTTTAAGGGAATGAAAAAAAAAGAGGTTTTCTTCAAAGAAAATTAGTTTCCAAGAAAACTTGAGAATTAATTGTTCTCACAGTAAATACAGTACTCTTCTTTTTTTAACCTGCTGATTATTTCATGGCAGCTCGTTTGAAAATATTTTAAAGCAGCATTGATAAAATATATTATTTGTTTTGTTTGATTGAATTCAGCACATTTAAAAGGTTTTATCAACTTGTTAATTAATAATAAAAAAAGAAAAAGAACATGGCGTGCATGGATGAATTGATCTGTGCAAATAAAATGGTGGGTATACAGTAGTCCCTCATTTATCACCGGTGACCCGTACCCTGAAGCACTGCCATAAGTGAAAAACTGCGAAGTAGGAATAGTACCACGCCCACTACTCCACTCTGCACGGAGATTAGCTGATCAGCTGCAGGAGAAAGCTTATCCTGCAGTGTGGGCTGCACAAATGTGCAGCAGGTGCTAAATAATTTAAAATAAAAATTCCTTGATACCGTGTGGCTCATCCATCAATCAGCCAATTGTCTGTCATGTCCAATCTTATTTTGTAAAACTGCGATGGAGCGAAAATAAACTGTGAAGTAGCGAGGGACTACTGTACTGCGTTCTGGTGAAGTGTAGGATGGCTGGGCAACTAAAGTAAACAGAAAACTTTGGAAGATGATGCAATGTGTTAGTCGGGTAGCCAGAATGAAGCAAAGCGAAGTTGCTTCCGCACCCCCTACCCAACAACAGTTTGTGAAAAACCATTTAGCAATGAAGCTAATTCTGACACATTTATATTGCTGTACACCACAGAGGTATGGATGTGCACTGTCCTTTTAAATAAATAAATGAAAATGTATTCAGAGGAAAATATAAAATAGGTAAACAACGGAAACGATGAGTTCTAAATGAACAACCAATTGATTAGAAGTACCGGTTTGATTGGTCAGTAAGCTGATAGATTAGTCAGATTTTTACCATTACAACATTGTAAACTGATGAGATGGAGAAACAGGAACACGAGGAGACAGTTAAACCAGTGAAACTTGAAAATACTCTATTTTGTTAATGACTTACTCAAAACAGTATTGTCCTTTAATTTATTCATTTTTTTTAATACATTGCAACACCAGCAAACCTTGAAGGACGTTGATCAGAATGAATCAGAAATTGATTGGATTTGATTGAACAGACAGATGTTTTTCTTTAGAAAGTTAAAGGGCTGCAGTTAAATGTCATTAAGAAGCAAAGTGCTTGCAGCGAGTGAAACCAAGTTAGAGCTTCATCTTGGGTACAGTATGTTCCTGTGCAAGAGTTGCAAACCTGGAGGGACAATTTAGAGTACAAAAACCCTGAACTGGAAAATAAAGGTTCAGAATCAACTCTGTGCTCACTGAACCTCACACAGACAACAAAAGAATCCATTTAAAATGCACCCATGAGCATCTTCTTAAAACTGAGCGAAGTGGGAGCATGACATCGTTGTTAAGTAATAAGCAAGCATTGTGCATTGTTGCATGATTACAATATAGATTTTTATGATTTGATGTCAAATACAAGTTAAGCAGCAATGGTTTACCCTATTCACATGCATAAGTGTCCTCTTACAGTTTTGTAGAATTTGGGAGGAAAATACTCTTTGGACAATGTGGTGGTGGTGGTGGTGGTGGTGGGGTCTATTGTAATGCACTGTATGTAATTGCAGAGCTGAAGCATGCTGGAGCCACAGCTCTGCAAGACTACACCTGATAAATGTATTTTGGTAAAGTGTCTCCAGTTGTTTAGAAGCACTTAAACAAACATTTGGAAATGTTCACAGCAGGTCCAAGCAGTGAAACAAACAAAGGCCTTGGTGAAGAGTTAGAGACGGTGGGCCTGTGATCGGAAGATCGCCGGTTCAAGCCCCGGTACCGACAACATAAAATAAATGTGGGTGGAAAAAGGTGAAACACCCTCACCTGCCTCCACCCTCATTCGCCCCACTCTGGGCCCCTGAGCAAGGCCCTTAACCCCCACCACAGGTCTCTCTTGAAAATGAGTTCTTGCGGCTCAAAGAGACTACCTGTATAAATAAAGAGTAAATGGAAAAAAAATAAGAAAAAAGTGTTGCTCTGTAAGAATCCTTGTTTATTTGTTTCTTTCTGTTTTGTAGGTTTCAAAGCATGATGAAGTCTTGATCATTGTCCTTTCCCCACTCCTCTTAGTTACCTGAATGACCTGGAGAGGATAGCGAAAGCGGATTACATCCCCACTCAGCAGGACGTGCTGCGAACTCGGGTTAAGACCACTGGCATTGTTGAGACTCACTTCACCTTCAAGGAGCTGCACTTCAAGTAGGAACATTTACATACAAGGGTTTAAGTTCACTATACAAAACAACTTTTTTTCCATATCATTTTTAAAATGAGAGAAACATGAAATCCCCATTAACAAAAACATATATTTTAACTGAATATTTTTTAACTAAAATTGAGCCAAAAGGCAAAAGAGTAGTTTGAGTGGGACAAACAGATGCACCCTTGTAGCTTTCATAGAAGGTATGAATGTAAGGTGCAGTCAGGCGCTGCTGATCAAATGCATTGATTTACTAATCAGCAGCGAGCCTTTACACCTCCAGAACAGCCGAGGTTTTGGCAGTTTGTTGCTCTGGAGCATTTAGATGTAAATCAACACAGTGCAGAGGAGGAAAACTTCACTAATGACCACAGAGAAGCAATTGATGCTGCCAACAGTCAGAAAAGGGTTATACAGTAAGTAGAGCTGTCAAAAGATTAAAATTTTTAATCTGATTAATCACACTCTGGGGGCTGTGATTAATCAGATTAATCACAATGCTTACCGGTAACTTTGTATGCTTGAAATGTAAATATGACGGTTTTCAATAAAATGTTGAAGAAAACGTTTTATTGTCTCAAACCAGTTTTCCATACTCTGCAAGGTTTAAAGAAGTAATTTTGTTTCAAACAATGTTAAATGTCTCATTGTCATGTATGTGATGAAAACATGTAAACAATAGAGTAAGCCCACAATATCAGTAACTTTTAGACCAAAATATACCGGTATATACATATATAAAAATACTTTTTTTTCTGCATTTCAAATGAATGTAAGTCCACTTGTGTAACATGATCAGCGGCCACACACACACACACATACACACACACACACGCATTATGGAGCGCCCGGCCGAATACAGGTCGGCTGAGCTTCAGGTTCAGGTTAGAAATGACAGCTCTACCGGCGCAGGGTAGAGTCTTTTATAGGTCAAAATAGGTAATGTGATTAATCTGCATTATGTAATATTAATGCATTAATCTGTTTACATTAATCTCATGAGTTAAAGCATTAACTTTAACAGCCTTAGTTATAAGCTTATTTTTCAAACACCCATTAATATTATCTTAACTAATAAACACACACAAGATGTTTGCAACTATTTTTAAATAAGAATATCTAGTTTAGACCTTGTGACGTTTAAAGAGTTTACAAGAGCCCAGAGAGCTTCTTTTCAAACTTAGTTTGCATGTTAAATGTTATAGTTAATGACAGAAGCTGTTAGAAAAGACTGAACAAGTGTGACTTGCTTGGCAGGGTTGCTGCAACCTTATTTCCCCCCAAAAGTTGGGACATTGTGTTAAATGTAAATACAAAAAAATCACAATGATTTGCAAATCTCCAATTAACCAATGCAATAAATATCTTGGAATATATGCATACTATATGTAATAATGATGACAATAATGACATGTGATATAATAATGACATAATAAATGACAATTATGACATATAGTGACAAAAATGATAATGACAATAATGCAAAACCTTAAACCAATTCAAACATCTCCCTGTTTTCAGTATTTTACATAATTTTATAATGTAGCTGTTTTTATTTAGTTTTCATATAATTTCTTCTACGGTACTTACTTTTCATTTTATATGTTTTTATATGATTGTCTATTGTTGTCTGTGCCTCATGTGTTCTTTGTTAAAAACAGGTCTCTCTTGTAAATGAGCCCTCATGGCTCAATGAGACTAACCTGTATAAATAAAGGTTGAATGAAAAATCTCATAAACCCATATTTTATTCACAATGAATATAGTTGTTGTTCTGTTGGCTGATCCCTTCTTCAGGGGTTACTGGAGTGAATGGCAAAGGACTTAGCGATTGTTTTATGCCTAAAATGTCACCCTTACAACGTGGGCCTGAACCTGCAGCCTCAAGATCATAAGAAAGGAAGAAAAGCTTTGCAGAGAGTGGTGAAGGCTGCACAGAAGTCTGTTGGAGTCAGTCTCCCCACCATCACAGACATCTACACCTCTAGATGCAGGAAGAGAGCCACCTGCATCATGAAGGACCCCACTCACCCAGCATACACAATTTTAAATAGTGTATTTTTTAATGTGATGGCAGTAACGCATCGCAGAACAGTTGGGACAGGTCCTTGTGTACCATTGTGAAGCATCCCCTCTTCGTTTGACAACAGCCTGTAAACATTTTAGGAAACGAGGAGACCAGTTGCTGCATTTTTGGAGGCAAATGTCCCATTCTTGTCTGATTTAGAGTTCTAGCTGTTCCGCAGTCCTGGATCTTCTGTACTTGATTTTTGTTCGTTTGTTTAATGATGCACCAAATGTTTTGCCTCGCTGAGAGGTCTGGACTGCAGGCAGGCCAGTTCAGCACCCTGACACAGTTGTAATGACAGCAGTATGTGGTCAATTTAAAATTAACCTTGAGCGTCCTCAGAAATGCGTTCTTCAGCGTTTTCTTGCTGAAGAACTCAAGAGCTTGCATTAAAAAGATGTGCTTTGGAAGGAAGCACGTGTTCAAAATCTTGTACGTTGCAGAAGAAAGCCACTTGTCTCTAGAATGGACAGTAGACCCTTTATTCACACAAAGTCTTTGGTCATTTGCAGGAACGAAAGAGTTAATAAAGCTTCCACAAAGCAACTGATTCATAATCAGAGGGTGTATTTGACATAAAGTGAATGTCAACACGATCCCCCCAGTGTTTACTCACCTTTTATGCTGCAGTACAGAACATCATCCACCATGTAGTCTACATGTGCAAGTAAAAACATGACTAGCTTATTAAAATCTTCCTCTTGTGCCATTTATTTAGAAAAACTATCTTACATAATGTATAAAATATGACATCACTTGTGTTTTTAAGTGAATATGACTTAATGAAAGTGCATTCAGTGACATCATAAGACTTTTCAGACAAAGTCATCCCGACCTTCTCGTTGCATCTGTGTGTACGATGCTGTTTACAACTTACCCCAGCAAATTTAATGATCCCATAATAAATGCAGTGTTGGCCTCTGCTTGGTTAAAACGTGCAGCTCTTCTACTTCGATGCCAAATAATCACAGCAATTAAAAGCTTAATCATCATTATGGCACTTTGAGCTGAGTAAATGGATTTTGATCTGCCCACGAGGTTCCTGTTCAATAAAGCAAGAGCTGTATTGAGTGATAACATTTTAGTGCATGACACACTGCTGCTGCTCTTACATAAAATAAGATCTGATGTGTGGGTTTGAAGTGAATGTATAGTTATGATAATCAAGAGCTGCTTCAAATATTAGAACATATGGACCAATATATAAAAAGTGTAAAGTATGTTACATAAAACTGAAGTTCTGAAGTAAAGAATTGGGTACGGTATCTTGGGAAAAGCGGTACCGTCTTTTTGGATTTTCAGATTTCAGGTTTTTAATTGTTCTTTTTTTACTCCTTTAATAATAGGGGGAAAAAATCCTCGTTTTTAAAAGCGCTTAAACAGAAGTGATTAATTTAAAAAAGACGGCAGCAGCCTCGTGGTTTTGGTGTGACCTGTTTCCTGATAAACTCTCTGACATTTACCCTGCCCTGCCTCAGTGTTTGACCTGAATAATGCACGGAAGAGATCAATAATGATAAAAAAAATGAAGTGAATTTTTTTTCCAAGTCTTCTCTGTTTGACACAATTATTAAATGAAATGAAACACTTAAAGATACAGATAATGTCTGTGGTTTTATTTAAATTTAGCCAGGTAGTTATGTTAGGAGACGACGGATGTCATCAGATTGTTCAAAAGGAATATTTGCTGCATTTTTTTCCTCATCAGAGAACTGTTATTATCTCTATTTATATTCAAATTTTCATTTTCTTGGGCCACGTCTGGCTGTTTTAACCATCACTGACCTTCAGTCATTTTTCTGTTATCTGACAGACATCTTTCCACTTCCTGCACCACTTCTGTTATAATAGAAACCTCATAAATATATAATGTGTCTTTAAAGATTATATTCATTCATTCATTCAACCTTTATTTAGTCAGGTAAATCTTATTGAGCCTCGAGGGCTCATTTACAAAAGCGACCTGCTACAAACTAAAGAATGATGAACATCAATGATACAAATACATTAAACAGTAAACAAAACAAAAGAAAAAGTAGCAAAAACATTATAATAATATTATATGTCATTATCGTTCCCTCCCTCATAAAATCGTCATCAGTTCTCTATTCTTTAAATTAACCTTATTTTAGTATTTAGTATTTTCTTTTTCAACTCTCATCACAGAGGGGGGAAATGTAATTTGTTCTTAAATTATTATTTTTGTTTGACTTGCAGAATGTTTGATGTGGGAGGCCAGCGCTCGGAGAGAAAGAAGTGGATTCACTGTTTCGAAGGAGTAACAGCCATTATCTTCTGTGTTGCACTGAGTGCTTATGACCTGGTGCTGGCTGAGGATGAAGAGATGGTACGGATCAACTTCACTCTCTGGTGTGTGTGTGTGTGTGTGTCTGTGTGTGTGTGTGTGGGGGGGGTGTCCTTATGTAAAGGGAATTTCATTACTTTATTAATTTATTTAGAATCAGAATCAGCTTCGTCATCGCACGGAAGCACAACAAGATTACATTTCAGTACAGCCTGTCCAAATAAAAAACAGACATTGGGAGACGGAGGTGTCTGAGGTCACGGGAGGTGCAGCCCTTTTCATTTGGATAGGAAAAGAGAAACACGGGAGGGAAGGGGAGGTATATTAAAAAAAAAAAATCATATCTCACACTGTGTCCTAGATGGGACACATTGTGAAAGTTGCAAAGAAAAACCACAGCACAGAAACGGCAACTTACTGAGGACATCTTGATACATATATGCATGAGGAAGGCCGACGAAGGAGGGGAGTTTGTCCGTGGACACTGCCTGAGATAGTCCATAGTCCATAGTCCTGATAAGAGATGGTGCCGTGTCTATCAGCCGGCTCAGCTCTGATACAGGTCCACAGATGTCCTCGGGAAGGGAGCAGGTTGGGGGGAGCAGAGCTTCTTGTTCACGTAACATCCAGGAGAGTTTGGAATAGATGGTCAATTCAAGGCTGACACGGGGGAGCCAGATTCAGATAACAGTTATTTTTCTGTCTGCCTTATAGTTCTACTTGGTGCGTCTCAATGGCGACTCCAAACAGCCTAATTTTGTGGTCAACACCACTGGGCCGAGCTTGTAGCTTCTTAACTATTGGTGGTTAACGCCATCGCCTTTTAGCAAGGTCACAGGATCACAGGATCAGGCTTGGGGGTCTTTCTGGGTGGAGTTTGCATGTTCTCCCATGGGTTTTCTCTGGGTACACCAGTTTCCTCCCACAAACCAAAAACATGCACGTTAGGCTGATTGGTGAGTCTAAATTGTCCGTAGGTGTGAGCGAGAGTGTGAATGGTTTGTCTCCATGTGTCTCTGCAATGGACTGACCTGTCCAGGGTGTTTGTCCCACCTCTTGCATGGTGACTGCTGGAGATGGGCACCATCTCCCTGCGACCCAGGAGAAGCGGGTAGAAGAAATAAGTATGTTTTAAAATGGCACATTTATGAA
>JBBPBX010016411.1:4267-22114 GCA_038048925.1 Garcialebias charrua
GATTTGTGTTACAAAGTACTAGGGCGAAAAAAATCGAAGCTAGCTTGACACATTTATGTCCATAAAACATTGAATATTAATTCAAATAACTCCAACAGGTTATAGTCAGTAAATGAATATCTTGTGATTACACTGTGTTAATTTGGATAATATCAGTGGTGTGTTTTTTTTAGGTATTTCATGATTTGTGTTACAAAGTACTAGGGCGAAAAAAATCGAAGCTAGCTTGACACATTTATGTCTATAAAACATTGAAAAAAAAAACAGTTTCTGGACTAAATTAACCACATTTTTCTTTTACAGTCAACAGAAGAAAATCACCAGAATTGAACAACCTCTGTGTCGTCTTCTGGAGGAAGCCGTGAGACACCAGATGGAAATTCGTTACTTCTGTTTGTCACTTCAAACTTTTCCTATTAAACGTTATATTTTCTTAAGTGGTGTCCTGGAACATTCAATTTCCTAAACTTATTTTACAATGTGAAGTGTGTATAGTGTTTAAATCCATACTGGAAGTTAAGAGAACTTTCCATTTGCATTTGACCTTTAAAGAATCATAAGATAAAGATTATTAGAATCTGCTCAACTGTTATTACGTTATAAATTATTTGGTTCTAGGATGAAGTCAGACAAAAACAGTCAAAAGTGGCCAAAGTCCTTTGGACAGTTTAAAGTTAAAGTTCACAGACCATCCATCTACCCATCCATCATCCATCCATCATCTGCGCCCAGCAGCAACTTTACCAGGGAGACACAGGTATCAACATCCACCCCTTCAGCTCCTCAAGGTGTTCACAGACCATCCATCCATCCATCCATCCATCCATCATCTGCGCCCAGCAGCATGCTTTGCCAGGGAGACACAGGCATCAACATCCACCCCTTCAGCTCCTCAAGGTGTTCACAGACCATCCATCCATCCATCCATCCATCATCTGCGCCCAGCAGCATGCTTTGCCAGGGAGACACTGGCAGTTTCAAAGATCACAGTGTGATGTTTTAAATCAATCAACTTTATTTATAAAGCACATTTTAAAAACCACAGGGTCAACCAAAGTGCTGTACAATAACATAAAAGACAAGTTAATTAAAAACTATAAAAAGCATACAAAAATAAATACATATACCAGTCTTACTGCAGGTGTGTTAACATGCCATAAAAGATAAGATCACGTGTTAAAAGCCAAGGAATAAATGTGTGTTTTTAAATAAGATTTAAAAAGTTTTGAGGACTGTCAGCAGCAACTGCTCAGCTGATCTGAGAACGGGGAGGGCAGGAAGGTTGAAGCAGCTCAGACAAATATGGTTTTGCAACTTTATCAAGCACCTTGTGCATAACTAAATAATAAAATATGTTTTTAATACATCTTTATTGTAAAAATACTAAATTGGAAAATACATGGGTTTAAAGAAGGCAACAAGGTAGGATTATGAATTGGGTTTAAAGATTACAGCTCATGAGGTACTCATTATAGCATGACATCTCTTTCACAACATTCTGTCAAAGCCTTTATTGTGTTCTTCTTCTAGTGGTGGCTACTAGTAAATAGCTTGAGGGAACACTACTGCCACCATGTGGTAAGACGAGTAGGATTCTGGACCCCGCCCACAGAAGGGGTACAAAAAAGCTGTGGAAAAGAACTAGATGTGACCCGACCCGAACTGAGCCGATCTGATCCGACCCGTGCCGACCGGTGGAAAAGGGGCATAACTGTTTGTGAGGGAGCCTCCCTTTATGTCTCGAAACCACAGAAAATCTCGCAATTCAAATCAAACAGCAAACTGATAATGATCTAACAAAATGATAAGTCAATTTACTAAAAATGAACTTTGCACAGCTGCAGAAAGAAAAGCTCTACAGAGAGTGGTGAAGGCTGCACAGAAGTCTGTTGGAGTCAGTCTCCCCACCATCACAGACATTTACACCTCCAGATGCAGGAAAAGAGCCACCTGCATCATGAAAGACCTCACTCACCCAGCACACACACTCTTTGCCCCACTCCCCTCAGGACGGAGGTTGAGGAGCATCAAATGTAGAACCACTAGACTGAGGAACAGCTTCTACCCTGAGGCTGTTAGACTCATGAATAAATAAATAATAAGAATAAACACTGCAAAATATCACATCATGCTGATGCTGATCTGTTTTCTTGTTGCTGTGTTCATCTGTGACCATCTGCTCATACAGACTCATGTTCGTGCTGCTGTTTGTGATGTTTTTTTTCTAGTGCTTAGTGTATTTCTAGTTGATGTTTTTCTTAGTTAATCCTAGATGTTATTACTGTTTTTCTCTTACATTTTGTTGTTGAATGTAACTGGGACCCTGTGTACATAATCTCGTTTCATCACATGTACTACATGTGGTGCAAATGACAATAAAGATTCTCTGACTCTGACTCTCTGACTCTGATATTCTTTAATGTAAAAAAACCCACAAAGGTTAATTACCGTATTTTTCGGAATATAGGTTGCGGCTTTTTATCATTTTTGCATGCCCTGCGACCTATATTCAGGTGCGACCTATTTATGGCTTTTTATAAAATAAGCTGATTTGTAATCATTTATTAACAAAAATTAAACTGAGACACACTCTTACAATAATGTCAGCTAACAAATATATATTTTTAGGTGTTTATCCTGCTAAAATTATTCATTTATTAAAGAAAAGTTCAGCTCAGACACATATTTGCTATAATTTTTATCAAACAAATAATTGTTTTTAAGTGTTAATCTTCTTAAAAGCCTTGCTGTGCGCTCCTGTGGCAGACATTTGCAGCAGAGCTAAACACGGTCCACATTTTGACGTAGGTGCAACCTATATTCAGGTGCGACCTATATATGGATTTTTCCAATTCTTTGGCAATAACTGGACAATGCGACCTATATTCAGGTGCGACCTATATTCCAGAAAATACGGTAGTCAAAAAAAAGTATTTTAAATCTTATTGTCTTAACAGTTTTTTTTTTATAATGTGTGTGGATGTTTTTATTTAGTGCCCTGAAATGACTTTCATTGTGAATGAACGGTGTACAAAAAACAAAACAAAAAAAATGAATGGAATTTATTATGCTTTTCTGATGATTTGTGTGCAAGCAAACATTGCAAAAACACTTTCTGCTGCTAATCAGAGCAAACAGAAGAACGAGCAGAGGTAAAAATTTAAAACTACACATTTCATCAGTCACTTGTTGGTCAAAACCAGCAAACTGCACATCTGTCAAACCTATTTTAACATGCAGGCAGCATGTTTGTCACAGTTTAATGTTTTCCGACACGTCTAAAGGCTTGACTGCGCAGCAACGCACGGCATTCTTTTGCCCTCGGGTTAATGTTAATCACAACAGACAGACAACAATGCAGCTCCACATGCACAATTTTAAAGGTGCAAGTCTGTCCCTCCCTCCTGCTCACACATACACATAGACACACACATGCACACAGGCATCTATTAAAGCACATGTGATTCAGTCCAGATTGATTCATGTAAAAATAATTAACATACAACACACAACAGCTGCAGATTTCAGCATTTTGAGCTTTTATTTGTTATCAACGTTCAACAATTAACCATACATTTATCATAGTGCAAAAATTATTTTTTTAAATGCTGCATTATTTGTGTTTTACACACACAGAGATACGGTACCCTTTCTGCATTAGTTAAACAAAAATCAGAAGAGAACGTTCTTATGTTTGTATCTTAGATGGACCCACAAGAATTATTCTTCACAAAAACCCAGAGCCCTGTTGTCAAGCTTTGAAAAGTGTTTCTACATTAGCATAGGCACCTCATCAATGGAGCCAGTGGAATAAAAATGCATATATTAAAAGCAGAATTATAGAAAAGCTCAAACTTGGGTGTATTCAACAAATGCTTTATATATTCCATTATACTAAATAACCACTGGTTCTGTTGGTGGTACCATTACATGCTAAGATGTACAATGTGTGGTGCTGACACAGTTGGTGATTACATGTGTAGATGACTATATTTGCTACCATTTTACAACATAATCAGAGCCCAGATGTGCTTTTTATGAACCTTTCTAACTGAAAGAATCATATTGTGAGTTGAAGGACCAGATCATCAGGGTTAAGATTACTGTTATAATAATCTGGCTTCATGAACATCTTAGCGTGCTTGGTTATACTCTTGTAATTAATTAAATTTATTTACAATACTTTTTACTTTCTGTTTGTTATTTTGTTAGACTCAATGTTAAAATCACCAACTTAATTTTCTGTAAGATTCAAGTCGTTTTCACCAAAACACTTAGGATTATACATTACTACAATATTAAATTAATTACAGTTAAAATAAACACATTAACAGCTAGGCACTTAATGGGGTATTCAAATCAACCAGATAACATTTAAATTAATCTTAGTCTAATATCAACTCACCACCACCTTCCTCCCCTTACTGACTATTTTTTCTATGTTAATGTTTTCTTTAAATATACAAACTGTACATGACACAAAACATGAGCATGTGACATTTCATTCTCATCAATGATTGTCTTTATCTGTGGCAAATGGTGCAGTCCTGTCACTTATTCACAAGTGTGGACTGGACTCAAGTTGAACCCTTGTGTTGTGTGTACGTAGACACGTCATGCTAAACGCAGGGGTGTCAAACCCACTTACAAGAAGGGGTCAAAATTAAAACTGTCTTCAAACTAAAGGCCGGTTTCAGAATCTACATTAACTCAAGTTAGATAACCAACATCTTTTCTAGTTTGAAGGTTCCTCAATAAGATTGATTGGTCTCATTTGATGTTCTCTGTTGCACTTTTGACATAATAATACGCAGTTTCCAGTTTTACGGCGGTTTTACATCATAAACGCAATAGAGAATACGGAGGAGGGACGGATGGCTTCACCACAGCATCCCAGTAGGAAATTAACTATTTTTTCACTTCATTATGGCTCCCAAATGTATGTGTTTTTTGATAATTATGTAGGGTACTGTGTTAGGATAGGCTAAGTGCTTAAAATACAGTACTGTATGTATAAGGTGAAGTATTTACGTATGTTCCAACTTACGTCTAAATTCGGGTTACGACGCAGCGTAGAAACGGATCTCCGTCGTAAGTCGAGGACTACCTGTACTTATTTACCATGAAACATTAGTTCACCCAGCGCTATTTCTATATCTTTGTGAATTAATCCATTCCACTTGATTAATGGGTGAACACTTAAAGCACTAAACGTCCACTCCAGGCTTTCCTGGTTACCTAAAACAACTCTCCACACTGCACGCAGAGTTTCCCCAAGGTCACTTGTCTTGGCAGGGTGGTCATCACTGAGGTTTGTTTTTTGTGGTCGGGGCAGGGGGTATTGTGTGTTAGCTTAGNACTGTGTTAGGATAGGCTAAGTGCTTAAAATACAGTACTGTACGTATAAGGTGAAGTAAATACGTATGTTCCGACTTACGTGAAATTCGATTTACGACGCAGCGTAGGAACGGATCTCCGTCGTAAGTCGAGGACTACCTGTATTTATTTTTGTCATCAAGATGACCTTTGACCATTTTAGCGTGTCTGTTTGAGATTTTTGGGCAGCTCACCTGGACTTTGGGCTGAATTCTTTATACGTTCTCTTGATTTTGTGGGTAAAACAAACCAGAAACATCAGTGTGAAGCATACATTTGTTTGTCTAAATGAGTATTTTTTTTAATAGTAGCAAAAATTAGATGAGATTTGAAGAATAGTTTTCAACTAAGGCCCTGTTGACATGAATAACTTATGGAAACATTAGTGTTTTTAAGGTTTATTGGGGTGAATTAAAAAAGAGCAGGTTTACAATAATCTGCTGTTTCCATACCAGGCAGGGTTGCCAGATAAGAAGTGCTGAACGCTTGTACTTTAAAATGATTTTGACCCAAACTGTCACCTGTACTGGGAGAGGTTGTAAAATGGTGTGCATGCTGTGTTTGGTGAACGTGCACAGAAAGGGAAGGGACAAAAACAAGTATTTGTGTTTGCCTGGCAACCCTGATGCCAGGTGAGCTTCACACATGCAGCATCATCATCATGACATTCAAACTGGTGACTGGGGACAGAGAATCTTCACAAAAGGTAAAACGTTGATGTTCATTAACGTACCTGAGGTCCAGCGGACGCCGATCGAAGAGTGTGCCGTGCCGTGGGAGATAATTCTCCCTCCTTTACTCCTCTTAAACCTTCTCTTATCTATCCTTGCCAGAACTTTAAGCTAAATGCCTGCAGATATAAGTTATTCCAAGACCCATAACTTTATTCTCTTGTTCCTAGAAATTACGGACGCGTAATTCATATGTGCTGAAGTGAATTTATAGGAAATTGATCAATCAATCAATGTACAGGTAGTCCCCGACTTACGAGCGAGTTCCGTACCTGCGAGTCGCTCGTAAGACGAAAATCCGTACGTCGGAACAAGAAACACGTGTTCTCGTAAGTCCGGAATTTCGCTCGTAAGTTGGAACATTTAAGCTAGCGCTACTACGAACACTCGTTTTTCATCAAAAATGTTCATACTAGTTCATGAACATGCTCAGAAACGTGTTTCCAAACGGTTAGCTAACACACTTTCATCTAAAAACACAAAAAAGTGCTGTATTTTTTACAAATTTACTGCTTGTTCGCCAGCTCGTAAGTCCGGGACCTCGTATGTAAGAGCGCTCGTAAGTCGGGGACTACCTGTACATATGTTATGATGTAATTTATGATTCTGTTAATAAATGATTCATCTCCTGGTGGATCGACATAAGTTAACGTTTCATGCCTGTTACATCTCATCATCTGATCACAGATTTATTGTTTAATCCATGAAAAAGAAGAGAATTCGTGACATAATTGATGGTTGAGGTTGACAGGTAGCACCTGCTCATTCTTACATTTAGTGTACGGCTCAGTAAATCTGACCGTAGATATACTATTACAACAGAAACAATCCTTTGGACCGAGGATGTTGTTGGTTTGCTCCCACAGGCTGATAAGAGATGAGCAGCACAAAAACACTCTGCTGTCTGCCATTTATTGTAACTGTTGTTAGTGCAGATAAACTTCTGATTGCAGCGCCTCTGTGGGGGTTCTCCTAAAAACCTCCACTTTGAGACCTGGACTCAGAAACCTTGGGTTTCAGAGCGAAAGAGCTGTTGTTGTTGTGTACACGAGCAGACGAACCGCAGCGGAAAAGCTGTGGTTTCACTGAAAACGTGTGTAAACAGGGCCTGAGCTGAAGTTTGTGCCTCACCGGTCTGTGATGGCTGGATGCACAGTTTCACCAGGGATTTCCCAACATGTCTTTAAATTTGTGAGGGTCTTCAGTGAGTTGTAAGGACTATATCTTCTTGTGCTGCTGGCAATTTGAACATTGCACAAGTCTGTAATCCATTTAATTAGGGCTGCTAAACTTGTCCAAAGAGACAACTTCACTGATTGGAGACCAAAAAAAATAAATTATTGAGACTCTGTGACTAAGTGTGACCTGTGAGCATCTCAAGATGGGGTAGAGGTAGGGCAGCCAACTTGTGACCAAAGGGTCTTCAACTCGCAGCCATTCCCACGTCATGGTGCCCTTGAGCAAGACTCAATTTCATTCAACCTTTACAGGTGGTCCCCGATTTACGAGCACATCGACTTACGAGTTTCCGAATTTACGAGGTTATTATATTTAATAAAAATATGAAATAATTTTTGTTGTTTTTGTTTAAATGTTCTTAAATTCATGTGTACAGCACTTTGATGCAGCTGTGGTTGTTTTTAAAGGCTTTATAAATAATCATATTTGCGCAGCTTTCGGCGGTTTCCGGAAATGCCGCGGTGTCCTCCATTTTACGTTTAGGTCCAGTCTCGGCACTCGGCAGCCAGTTTTGGAGGACTGTTTGTCCGATCAGGGTTGCCTCATACGGATAAATTAGCTGGAAATGCTCGGTGAACTCTGTGGACGTCTCAAGCCCAGAGCAGCAGCCGTCGATCGCTCCCACGCACCCACCACGCCGCGCCGCCCGACAACAGCAGCTCATGGGCTGGGCTAACATGCAGCTAATGCTAACGCAGGGACACCGAGCCGACAGGCCGCGGAGAGGCCACCTGCGTCCGGGAGCTCGCCTCGATGTCCGCTTGGCAGCCTAAGATGTCGAGGGACACCGAGCTAACAGAGAAGCTAACATGCTAAAACGCAGAGAAACCGCGCCGACAGCCTTTTTGGATGGGCTAATGCTAACAGGTGCAGCTAATGGTGGAGCAAATTGTTTTGGATGGACGGACACTGCGGAGAAACGGCTTTCAGTATGTTATTACATCTTTTTCTGGCTCCGAATGTATGGCGTTAACAAGCTAACAGTCCTTCCTGTAAACAGCTTGGACTGCGTGGAGCTGCACGAAGCGGAGCTCGGACGTGCAAGAGCTAACATGCAAACAGACGGAGACAAGCTGCAGCTCAAAGTAAGAAATTATGTGGTTTTTTTTATAATTAGGATAGGCGAAGTGCTTGTTAACTTGGTAACTGTTCATTACCGTGCATGTACGTGTACCAGTGGCGGCTCATGCGGTATATAAAGGTGATCCCCGATTTACGAGATTTTCGTCTTACTAGATAGTCGTAGTAAAGGAACTCGCTCGTAAGTCGGGGACCACCTGTATTTAGGCAGGTTAATCCCACTGAGCCTCAAGGACTCATTTACAAGAGAGACCTGTCTACAAACAAAGAACGATGACAACAACAATCCCTAACTGTTCCTCAGGTGCTTCCATAGCTGCCCACTCTCCACCTGGGTGTGTCTCAGGTGTGATGGATTAAATGCAGAGAACTAAATTTGTCAATTGTACAATGACAACATACAACATGTACAACATTGTACAACATACAATGATAATAATCATAGCATTTTACTTTACTTTACTTCACTTTACGCTGAAAACAGCATTAAAAGGCTGTTAACAGCTCAGAGGGTTGGAACAGATCTCCATTCATTTTCAATGATAAAAACATGGCGGACAAGACATATTTCAAAAAGTAAAAATTGCACAAATAGCAAAAGTCACGACAGGAATGTCCTGAATGAGCTGAACGTTTTGATACATGATCTGGTCAAACTTTGTGGAACGAGTTATAAGCCAGAAGAAAAATGGATGACTGTTTTACTAACATCGACAAGATGAAATGACCGGTGGTCGATGTAGTCCACCATCACGCAGCAGATATAGACGTAACCTACAAACAGACTATTTTTTCTGCTTTCCCTCTGACGTTTGGAGGTCATCGGACTTGATGTCTGTCCGCTGAATAACACTTCATCAGAGCTTTCCTTCAGGCTAATGTGCCTGGCTGCGAGCCTGCCGCACCACATTTCGCCGTGCCGTGTGACCACGCCGACAGGATTGGGCCGGGGTCCAGGAAGACAGTTGGCTCTGGAAGCTGTCAGCAGCAGCTCCGTTTGACATCATGCAAATGTATGCAAATGAAGAGGTGCAGCCATGACACCTGCACACAGGAGGACTGGACCGTGCCCTTCCCAGCAGAGGACTCAGAGTGGTGGATGCATGGCCCAAAACACACACAAACCCACACTTCAGAGCCGTGTTGGTCTCATGTTTCCATTTGCAGTTTAAAGTCAAAACATTTGAGCCCAGTGGATAAAACCGTTGAGGCTTTAAAATGTTTTATTGTAACAGACTGAACGTTTATTAAGCACTCTATTGTGATCCATTTTTCTTCTGTACATTTTCTGCATCTTTCTCATCCTGCAGTTTTCATCTATTTCAACAAATCATGAATCAAATCTCTTTCAGGACAATCCTGCTGCAACTTTAGCTTTATGAAATATTTAGCCTTTGCTGACATTTTTGTCTCATAGAAAATGAATTGAGCTCATTTTACATCCTTCAGATTTTTAGATCTGTTACAAGCTTTTACTGATCCTTTCACATTTTGTTTGACTTCAGCTTCCTGCTGCAAATTTAAACAGTTTTCAGCCACTTTCAGCTACTTTCAGCTACTTTCAGCGGCTTTGTGCTCAATTTAGATTATTTCTGCTAACTACATTTTTGTGCTTCTTCTAACTTTTTTCTGATAACTTCAGCTTATTTCTACAAGTTTTAGATTTTTCTATACCTCCTATTTTTGCGAAGGTTGTGAGTTTACAAGTAATCACATTACTCACATAATTAAATAAGGAAAATGTTTATGATGAGAAACATCCCTGTTCAATTGTTTTTATTCATTTTTTAAATTGATTGGTTAATTTATTATTTTTATTTTGTGTACAAAACGCCCTCAGCAGTAGAACCCATGCAAAAGCACATGAACGAGTCCTTTAAACATTCGTTTCCAACGTCTTCCCTGGTGTCGATAACTGACACGGTTTATAGTCCTGGACGCAGGAACAGAGACTGATGAAACGAGCTTTAATAAAAATTTAACTGACAAAACCAAAAGGATTATCATGGCAGCAAAACTGTCCAAAAACTAAAGATCAGATATTTGGCTGCAGGAGGAGGTGGTGTAAGAACATTAGCTGATGAGTGAACAACTGAGGGCTGGTGCTAATCAGAATCAGAATATCTTTATTGACATTGCACCAGGTTCAACATGAGCATGTACGCACAGTCATCCTGAAGGGGGACTAGTGTGTGAAGCTGCAGCAGTTAATCTGTGCGGCCATCTCATCCCTTATCAGAATGATAATATGAAAAAGGAGAAAAACCATTAGGGTAGATAGTGGTATTACAAAAAAGATATTTCACATCTTGTCTATTAGGACACTATATGAGACATTAAAAAACTCTACCAGCAAGCACAGTTAAGACAAACCACATATGCATTTGAGGTCAAGGTGGTGAGATTAGTCCATAAGCCTTGTTCAGATCAGCCACAGTTCTGTTGATGTTACCAGCCAGCACCTCAGATAAGTGCTCACAGAGAGTTCTCTGGGGAGGAGGGGGGGCAACTGCAATAGATGCAGTTGTTTTTCCTCAGTTGCTCATGTCCCAGGAGAAATTTGATAGTCAGCCCTTCCAAGGCTGTTTGGGGAGTCAGATTTGAGATAAGCATGATTATTTTTCACTTCAGGCAGACAGTTTACTTTTCTGCAGCCTTGAGTCCAGCTGGATCGATCCAATCCAATTTGATCCAATTGTGGGAACCTTTCCACTGATCCAAGCTATGAATCCTCTTCCAGATTGAGACCACCTCCCCGCTGACGAGTCCCAAACCCTGCGGGTGGCCTGCGATTCTCAGAGAGTGTCACGGTTTTACTCAAAGAGCATGAAAACCCAGTGGCGCAGACGGAAACGCAGGAGGCAAGAGGTTGTAAAAGTAAATACTTTTAATAACAAATAAACAAGGCTGTCGTGGCAGCAATACTCACAGGAGCTGTGGCGAGAGACATTAGGATTTACCAGACTATACCAGACTATACCAGACTATACCAGACTATGCACCGACAATGAAATGAGACACAGACAGGGCTTATATACACACAGCTATGATGAGATAATCACAGACACCTGGGGACAATCAACGGAGACACTCAACTAGAGACACAGAGCAGGACCGGAAAACTAAACCTGAAACATGAAAGTAACTAGGATGACAGAACTGGAGGTTAAACTAAGAGTGAATAAACATGAGACTACACTGGAAGGGAAACTAAGGGAAACTAATAAACTAACAGACTAGGAACTGACAAACAGGACAACAACACTAACAGACTAGGAACTGACTAACAGGACGACTAGGAACTGACTACAGGATGACAGAACTGGAGGTTAAACTAAGAGTGAACAAACATGAGACTGAACTGGAAGGGAAACTAATAAACTAACAGACTACAGGACAACAACACTAACAGACTAGGAACTGACTAACAGGACAACATCACAAGGGGGACAGACATGACCAACAGAGGGGAACGAAGGGAGCCAATCCTTACAGTGAATGCCTCCACCTTCCGGTTAAGCTCGTAAAGCAGCTGATTCCTTGAGGTCACAGCACGGATCAAACTCTCACTTTGACTCGGGCATTAATCGCCACTGAAGTCTTCCTCAATTTCCGATAGAGCAGTGCTCCACAAATGCCAAAAAGCAAATCACCTGCTATCATAAATCCAATTATATACATATCTTCGACGTCCTCCACAGATAGGACTGACAGACACATCACCTTCCATTCACCCCAGGAATCCATGATGTATCCCCCAGAATGCGTCTGTGAAGGGCAAGCTGGTTCTCCCGGACCTTGTTGCTTTGTAGAAAAAATATTGTCAATTGAGTTGACCGTCCACAAAACCAGATCCAGAATCAATTTGCGTTTGAGATATGAGTGCTGAGGAACTGCAAACAAGACAAAAGTGCCATGCAGGGGGAGGAAAAGTTGGGGAGGAAAGGTGAAAAGCTGCCGCTTCGACCAGAGCCTAGGCAACAACAAAAAAAAAGCTAGCTTCAGCTGAGATGAACAGGAACAGAGAACAGGTGTAGGGGAGAGTGGCCGAGCAGAAAAGCAGGAACTGGTTATAATTTAAAAAAAGAACTGGCTGGTGGAAAAGAAGAATACAACAAAAACTATTTAAATAACATATAACAGAACTGAACAAGAATGACAAAACACATACAAAACGTAAAATAACCAAAAAGGGAATACTTCTAACAATGAACACAAAGGACTGCCAAAAAATAACCAAAGAACACAGATCCTGACAATAACTAACAAAAAACATTCTGCATAAAAGAGAAAGACTAAGAACACTACAGTATTCACACTGTCAAACAACAAAATAAAGATTAAAATGTATAATGTAAGCATAAATGCAAATAACATGCACCAATGAGACAAGCATACACGAGTATGTTGCCCTCAAAAAGTTCTTCTTTAAGAGCGGATGCACGCGATTTTGTTAGATGTCTGAGGCTGAACGCTTCAGATTGATTAAAATTTAAAAGACTAAGGCCCTGTGCACACGTAGCCTGGTGTTTGAAAAACGAATATCTGCGCAAAAAAATATCTCTGTACATACATGTTGGGATATTTAAAATGTTCGTCTACATGTCCCCGTTTATTTTCACCACAGAGCGTTGTAAAGAATATGCCGAACCCATAGGTGGCAGTGTAGTGCTGTCACAACCCTTCAAAGGAACAACTTCCTGTTATTCTTTTTTTTATTTTATTCTTTTTCGTTTGTGAGGACAGACCGCGAGGTTGAACTACTATTAAATACCGTGTTGGAGTACAAAGTTAATAAAACCCAGGAAAATGTCCGACTGGGAATCATGTCAGAGCAGGTATGTGGACATTTTTGCGCTTTTTTCTCCGAGCATTATGTGACGTCAGCGCCGCTCCACCTGGAGCAGAAACCTCCGGTTCTGAAAGTCCACATGCAGACTTGAACGCGGAGAATTCTCAAATCTCCACTTTGGTCGGAGTTTTTTTATTATTCGTTTATCAACCAGAGTTCACGTGTGGATGAAAGGCCAAACCGCACGATAAACTGTTCGGTTTTACTGATAAACGGCTACGTGTGTACAGGGCCTCAGCTGCAGATTTTCTTTCTGTCAGGACGTCCTACAGGAGAGAAGCTGTGACACTTCACCTGCCAGACCAAACATTCAGTTCAGTTTATTTATGAAGCTCCAAGTCACAGCAGAAGATGTCTCAGAGCACTGACCAGAAACATTCCCACACATAATAAAAGACAATCGGTAAAAGTTATTTATCTAAAGAAGCAGCAGGTTGTGTTGAATCTTCTCTTCATCACAGTCTCCCATCCTGAGCAAGAACAAAGGAGACAGTGGAAAGAAAAAAAACTCATTTTTAACAGGAAGAAACCTCCAGAAGAACCAGGCTCAGGACAATCAGCCATCTGCTTCGACCGGCTGGGTTTGAGAGGACAGGAAGTAGAAACAGACACAGAATGACAGGTGTGGTTTCTATCCACAATATTCCTGAGGGTGTCACTGTAGAAGCGAATGTGCATTGTACTTCCTGTCCGACACCGGAAGTGCCTGTATTCCATAGGCGGAGTATGGATCGCGGGTGTTTTTGAAAGTTATTTTCATTCATTTTATCGGAGCAAACACAGCTTTTGTTTAAACGGAACGTTTACTGAAATGTCCTACCGGGGTTCAGGTACCTGCTGTGCTGTTCGCGGCTGCACCAACAACCGGACCAAGCTAAATCTTTGGCTAAAACAACAGTGTTTTCAACACGGACCCAAAACAAAGAAAGAGTGTTCCTGCATCCTTCTCTATGGCTGTGTCTGCGCGATCAGGTAACATCTGTAATTTCTTTTTATTCAGGGAGGGTTTATTAATGAGAGTTTTGGATGATTTACTGTCTTAAAATGATATATGTCAGGCGCGACCGGTATTTTTAGCCGAGATAGCTGCTAATAAACCTTAGCCGAGAGGCCGGAGCAAACGCGTTCGCTATTTATGTATTTTTAAATTATGTCTGCGCGATCAGGTAACATCTGTAATTTCTTTTTATTTGTCCCTCCTCTTTTAACAAAACGAGTGGTGTTCCCACATTTTTAATGAACTAAAACAACAAAGTTTGGACTGTCTTCAACTGTATTACTCGCATGTAAACAAACGGTGTTTCCGGTCAACCGGAAGTCGTGTGCACATTTCGCGCAAAGCGTCATGGGGCGTAGGAATATTGTGGATAGGAGGAAAAACAAAAAACATGTTAAGATAGAAATAATTAAAAATACAAACAGAATAGAGCAAGTAAAGACAGCAGCCGAGTGAGGACATGTGGTCAATTTGTCCTCTAGTAGTCTAAGTCTATAGCATCATAACAAGTCAACCCTAACTATAGGATTTATCAAAAAGGAACGTCTTAATCCCAGTCTTCAAACTGGACAATGTGTCAGCCTCATGGACAGAAACTGGAAGTTGGTTCCACAAGAGAGGAGCCTGACAACTGAAAGATCTTAAATAACATATAACAGAACTGAACAAGAATGACAAAACACATACAAAACGTAAAATAACCAAAAAGGGAATACTTCATAGCCATGAGGCTCAATAAGATTTACCTGACTAAATAAAGGTTGAATCTTCCTCCCATTCTGCTGCGGGAAACTCTAGGAACCACAAGTAAACCTGCAGTCTGAGAGTGAAGAGCTCTGTTAGGAAAATATGGAACAATAAGATATTTAATATAAGATGGAGCTAGGTTGTTGAGAGCTTTGTAGGTTAGAAGCAAGATTCTGAATTAAATTCTGGATTTGACAGGGAGCCAGTGGAGAGAAACTAAAACTGGAGAGACATGATCTCTCCCAGTAACTCCAGTTAAGACTCTGGCAGCAGCATTTTGGATCAACTGAAGACTTTTTAAAGAAGTATTTGGACACCCAGATAACAAACCATTGCAATAGTCCAGTCTAGACGTGACAAATGCATGAACCAGTTTTTCTGCATCATTTTTTAGATGTTTCTTATTTTAGTGATATTACGCAGGTGGAAGAAGACAGTTCTAGTAACATTTTTAATGTGGGGGATAAAAGACATGTCCTGATCAAAAATAACACCAACATTTTTAACATTAGAGCTGGAGGCAGATTAATGCTCAGGTCCAAAAACTAAAACCTCAGTTTTGTCTGTGTTCAGAAGCAGAACATGAGGGTCAACACGAAAAACAAATTTCAAAATGTCCAAGGATTTTGAGCTCCTGCAACATTCGATCACAACACAGAAGACTTCTTGATGCAGTGGCAGATGTGTGAATGATTGTTTCTTTACGTAACAGTTTGTCCACTCACAACAGACCCACGTCGTGCACCTTTGACCTCACGCTGGAGCTGTTTTTCTTGTTTTCAAACTAAAGTCCGTTTGGTTCAGACGGGTCAGATTCATGTAGCGGCAAGAGCCAAATGCACCACGCCGCCTGGCCTGGCCTCTGCTCGCTCCTCTGGAGGGTTTGAGTCCTGAGCTGACCCTGCCGGCTGCTTTCAGCATTCCATCAGGCAGCAGGAGACAAGGAGTGAGCTGTGGTCCCCAGAAACACCATCACACACACACACACACACACACACACACACACACACGCGCACACACTGACGCTGTCCTTGAGATGAGGCGTTTCTGCTGGTCAGCAGAAAGAGAACGGCTGTGTGCGTGTGCATGTGTGTGTCTCAGAGGGTGGGTGGAGGTGGAGGGGTGTAGCTGTCAAAGCTGTTTTAAGTGTGTGTATTTGTGTGAGTGTGTGTGTGTTTAAGGAAAGGTGAGGCGGCCTTTGGGACTCAGCTGAAATCTTGTGGCTCTAGTCCAGATCTTGTCTCGTGTAAACCGACTCACATGGCAGCCCTAGAAAATATTTGTAACACACGCACACACGTGCACAAATAAAGTCTCTCCTTTGCCCTTGACCGTGTGTTTCAGTATGTGTGTGTGTGTGTGTGTGTGTGTGTGTGAGCAGATGGACAGGTTCATGGTCCAGTTGGGTGGAGATCAGTGTGTTCCTCCTGTGGTCATCAAAACAACAAACAAGAAAACGATGAACTCACCTGACAGGTGAAAACATTTGACCACAAACAGTTTCTGCTGCAGCAGGTTGCAACAAATATTGAGTAAAGCTGAATAATGTGAAAATATTGTTCTGACGTAGTTTCACGTGCGATAAAAGTATTTTCTTGATGTTCTCATAATATACGTTATGCTTACGCTAACACGTTGTCAATAGGTTTTTATGGCATTGCCATTTAAACAAAGCAATATTTGTGTTTGTTGATGGATTGTAACCCATATGGAGTCAGAGAGTCTTTATTGTCATTTGCACCGCATGTGGTACATGTGATGGAAACGAGATTATGTACACGGGGTCCCAGTTACATCCAACAACAAATGCAAGAGAAAAACAGTAATAACATCTAGAATTAACTAAGAAAACATCAACTAGTAATACACTAAGCCCTAATGTAGTAGAAAAACATCATTATAAACAGCAGCACGAACATGAGTCTGTATGAGCAGATGGTCACAGATGAACACAGCAACAAGAAAACAGATCAGCATCAGCATGATGTGATATTTTGCAGTGATTATTCTTATTATTTATTTATTCATGAGTCTAACAGCCTCAGGGTAGAAGCTGTTCCTCAGTCTAGTGGTTCTACATTTGATGCTCCTCAACCTCCGTCCTGAGGGGAGTGGGGCAAAGAGTGAGTGTGCTGGGTGAGTGAGGTCTTTCATGATGCAGGTGGCTCTTTTCCTGCATCTGGAGGTGTAAATGTCTGTGATGGTGGGGAGACTGACTCCAACAGACTTCTGTGCAGCCTTCACCACTCTCTGCAGAGCTTTCCTCTCTGCAACTGTGCAGCCTCCATGCCACACGTTGATGCTGGAGCACAGGATGCTCTCCACTGCACACCTGTAGAAGGAGGTGAGAACTGGGCTGCTCAGACCAGCTCGTCTCAGCCGTCTGAGGAAGTAGAGTCTCTGATGACCTTTCTTGATCAGGCTGGTGGTGTTGTTGCTCCAGCTGAGGTTATCATTCAAGTTGGGTTAAATGCAGAGGCCAATTTCGTCTGTCAAGTATGGGAAACATACACAGATGACAAAAATGTGACATTTTTATTTAAGTGTACACCCAAGTATTTGTAGCTGGAGACCACTTCCACTGCAGATCCACCTATTTTCAGTGGGGCGTGGGTGTGTTTGTTCCTTCTGAAGTCCACAATCATCTCCTTTGTCTTCTTCACATTCATGTGAAGGTTATTCTCTTTGCACCAGCTCTCCAGGTGTTCCACCTCCTGTCTGTAGCTGGACTCATCATTGTTTGTGATGCATCCCACCACCGCTGTATCATCTGCAAACTTAACAATATGACAGCCTGGAAGTGTGGCTGTACAATCATATGTGAG
>JBBPBX010016411.1:22536-48189 GCA_038048925.1 Garcialebias charrua
TGTTATCCAACAAGGAGATCATTTAAATTAAAGTTTCATTTCTATTGTGGTTTGACTGCTGTATTTTTAAACCTACTTAACACAAAATTAATGTCATTCAGCTGTGAGGATGGAGAGAAGGAAGAGAAGATGACAGAGGAATCAGGACAGACTGGGGAAGGCAACAGGTTGGTCTAATGCAGGTGGAAGTGAGGGAACAGCTACTTAATCCCAAGCAATAACATGTAAACATTATTTTTTTAAACTGTATTAAGATCTGTAATTTTTACAACTAATATATAATGCTTTTTTGACCATATGACAGTGCAGAATGCCACAGACAAAGGGTGAAGGAGACAAGACACGAGGTCTGTGATAGAGGAGACAAGTGATGACATCAGGCAGGAATAATTTCATTAAGGAGGCAACAAAAACCTATACTGTATACCATGACCTGGTGGTGGTTGGGTTAAATGCAGAGGCCAATTTCGTCTGTCAAGTATGAGAAACATACACAGATGACAAAAATGTGACATTTATTTATTTATTATGATGGTTTGAATTTCTGATGACCATCTTTCATTGTCTTCTTTCACGGAAAGTAACAGTTTAAATGTCATAAATGTTAAAACACTGACATGGACTCCAGGCTGTTAAGATTTCATATTTTCGCTACATAAAATATTGAGCACTGATTACCACTATTGTTATATATTTTTACTTTATTAAACTTCTTATTTGTTTATGATTGGAATGATCACCTGATATAATATGTAACATAAAAAAATCTGTAATATTGCTACTGTATTTTCTAAGTGCATGACTAAGGGAGGAAAGCTGTATGAGGCGGCAGGTTAAAAAAAAAGGGGGGGGGCCCGCCGTTGATGTTTTCGCATCCACCTCAAAAATATGTAGTTGCGCCCCTGACTTCACCACAGTTTAATGTGGCGCTATGGCTCTACAGAAATTGCACGTTGCTGTCTTATGGTGTTTATTGTAAAATACTTCCACACAGCAGACATGCTATGATGAAAAGTTGGCTAGCTGTTAGCTAAGATGCTACTCACATAATCCACATGCTCTGTAGCTGGCTGCAAACTGAGAGATTTCCTGAATGTGAGGCAGGTCTTCATGAGACATGAACCCGGATCAGATTGGCCCCACTCCTAACTAACTGTTGCATTGTGGGGAATGTAGTGTTGGTACGTGACGGGAGGGCTTATTATGTTGTTTTTCTTGCAAAATACAAAAATAATAAATAAAATAAAAATTTTAGTACATGTTATTATATGTCAGAGGAGGGCTTAGGAATAGGAAAAAAAAAAAAAAAACATTTTGACCAAAAGGGCACTTTGGGGCAAGGAGCAAAAGGGGTAGGTGCTCAAGCCCCCATAGCCTCCCCCCTGTACGTCCCTGGTACTGAAAGCTAAATTTCTGTCCATCAGCTGTTGTAGAAAAGAGAGCACGCAACCTATTTGAGATTTTCATTAATGAAAAGTGCGTTATAAATTGAATTCATTATTATTATTATTATTATTATTATTATTTGACACAATGTATCATCCACATCTCTTTCTGTGCACCAGCACTGAAAAGCTGCCCATTTTGATGCATAAAGTATCGTTGTAGACGTAGCTCGTACGTCTTGGATAGTTTGGACAATGTCTGGAGCGAGGCCTAAGCGCGCTAAACGGTTCCGTTCAGCATCCAAACCCCGAGGTGCTGACCTATCTCTGGATAGTGCATGATCGCCCCTCCTGCTTGGAGGAGCACATCTCTCCTCCACGGGAGCTGCCATGGCTGATTCACCACCAGCTGTTGGAGGTCCGGAAACAATGGTGCGTTTTTCTGCTCGGGCGCAACGAGGATGACTGACAGTTTTTCCTTCTGGACTCGCTCCAGAACTAGTGGAATGAGAGGAACCATAGGGAATGCATATAACAACTTCTTCGGCCACGAGCTGTGCGCAAAAGCATCCACTCCCAGGGAAGAGTTGTCTCATGGGCTCAGTGAGAACAACAGTGGACATTGTGCATTCTCTCGTGATGTGAACAGATCCACCGCTGCACGGCCGAATCTGGTCCAGATCTGAGCAATTAATTCAGGGTGGAGGGCCTAGTCCCCGTGAGGAGGGCCACCTCTCGACATTATGTCCGCCCCCCTGTTCAAAACACTAGGAATGTACACCTCTCTCAGCAAGAGCAGGTACCGGTGAGCCCAGAGCAGAAGCTGCTTCGCCACACGCAGCAACTGGGCTGAATGGACACCGCCCTGGCGGTTGATGTATGATGCTGCCACCTTGTTGTCGGTGTGTATCAGTACATGTTGATCTTGCAGCAGAGGGGCAAAATGTTGCACAACTTTGAACACAGTAAGAAGTTCCAACACATTTATATGATAATGAGTGTGATCTGGCCACCGCGTACCGACAGTCTGAGACGGACAAGTGCCCCCCAGCCCATCAGAGAAGCATCTGTGAACATAGGAACGTGTGATGCAGGTCTGTCTATGGAGACTCCCACCAACAGAGTGAGGGGGTTCCCCCAGTGACGTAGATCGGCTCCCACGGAAGGGGAACCGAAATCATTTGCCTCTTCTGACGCACGGGATCTATACGTAGGTAAGCAAACCAATGCTGGATCGATCTCATATGAAGTAAACCGAGACATATGACAACATGAGCAGCCGCCATCATGCCCAAGAGACACATGATGGACAAGGCTGTCACCACCCTTCTGGGTCTGATACGGTCCAGCTGAGTTGTCAGGTCGAGGGCTCTCTACTGTGACAGGCGAGCCCTCATCATGCACGAGTTCAGCTCCACTCCTAGATAGACAATGATCTGAGAGAGGAGGGCGGAGCTCTTCTCCCAGTTCACAGAAAACCCCAGGATTAACAGATGTTCTGCTAAAAACCTGGTCTGGGTTGCGGCTTCCTCTCTGGACCTGCTCAGCAACAGTAAATCATCCAGGTAAAACACAATTCTCATCCCCACCGTGCGTAACGGCTGGATGACAGTCTTCACACACTTCGAGAACGTGCGGGTGGGAGGGAATAGCCGAAAGGGAGTCTATTGTACTGGAAATGGGCCCCTTGGAAAGAAAAACGTAGGAACTTCCTGTGTTTTGGGATGATGGGGATGTGCCAATATGCGTCTCGCTAGTCCAGGGAGGTGAACCAGTCATTCTCGTGAATGTTTTCAACAGCTGTTTTATCATCAGCATATGAAACTGTCTCTCCACAATTGATTTGTTGAATGTAGATAAATCGAGAATTTGCCGCAATCCCCCTTTTTTCTTAGGTACGAGGAAATAACAAGAATAAAACCCTGTTTTTTCCCCCTCATCTGGGACCCTGGAGACCACACCTTTCGTCAGTAGCTCCTGGATCTCTGACAAGAGGGAGGAGCTCTGCTTTGGGCATAACAAAACTGTTTCCAAGATCTCTCTGAAGGGAGGGGGTCGGGTTGCAAATTGTAGTAGCCTTTGCTTATGAGGGAGTTCATCCATTTGTCTAATGAACACATTCTCTGCCATTCTGCATGCTGCTCGGAAAGCGGGCATGCGTGTTCCTGACGTGTCGTGCGTGTCATGGACGTTAACCACTTCAATGCCTCTTCCGCCGTCACGTGTGTGACCAATGGGGGGGCAGGCCCCGAAAGGGTTGCGTGATCGCCCCTGTGCTACACTCCATCTGCGGGTCCGTAGCGAGTGTAAACAAATGTTGAGGTGAGGTGTTGTCATATTTGCAGGTGGCACGCCTCTTAAGCGGTAGCTCACGTTCACAATGCGTGACATGCCTCCTCTTGTTGGGCTCAGGCTGCAGGCACGCGTCAGAGCTGCAACTAGCCTGTTCGTGCTGCAGATGGACGGCGTCACTTATGTGTGTGAAGCGCTATGTCAATAGAGGCTTGGGTTGACAATGTGGTGTGAAGTGATTATCCCTGCTGTGCTATGTGGGAGCAGAACCAGGGGATGTAACTGTGTTTCTGACAGAGAGCGGAGTGGTTCACCCAGTTCAATCTGTTGAGCAACACCAGGTTCATCAGGCATGAAACAGGGAGTGCTTTGTGAGTTTTTCAAGCTGCAAGTCTCGTAAACAGCTGTTTAGCAGAGACCGGCTTGTCATGTATGGGAAGTGTGTGTGTCAAGGAGGTTGCTGAAGGATCATTCGATCTAATCAGGCAGGCTGAGGCAGGTGAGGATCTTCCCTTTGAGTGATGTTTGTGTTTTATTTCAAAACATGCATTGACATCACACACACTTCCCGTAAGGAGTCATTTCTTATGCTGTATCCGGTACGGTGGCCCCTGCTGCTGCTGACCGCTCCAGGGCTGTGTCTGTGGGCGGCTCCTTGGAAAGCGTTGAGCCACTCCTGGTTGACGAGGTGGGTGCGGCCGCTCCCTGCTGGGGGCCGATGGTGGAGCAAAGCGGGGTGCTGCCGCTGCAGGCATGGATTGCCGCTGTTGTTGTCTTTGACCACGACGGTCCCTCCATCCGGCAGAGTGACGGAAGGGCGGATGTGATGACATCAGATGACGAACCGTATCGGACACTTCCTCATTTCTTTTGGATCTCTCCAGCAGCACTGTGAAACTCATCCCAAACAACACGTCCGGCGTGATTGGTCCTTCCAGCAAATCTTTCTGGAGTCTGTCAGGCATGGAGGAGGCATGGAGGAGGCGTGGCGAAGCCACGTTGTCCGTTGGATCATAGTAATCCAAGCAGCGGTGCGTGACAGATAGACTATGGATGCAACGCAGAGGTTGAGGATGACGTCAGCAGCTTTGCAGAACGAGCTTTTCACCTCCTCTGGCAGATCAGTTTCCTCCAACCTCTTAGAAATGTGATATGCTAGCAGACCAATATTATTACTCGCCGTAGCAGCCTGGACAGAGCATTGGTGGGCTCTGTTTGAGAGCTGGATGACAGTCTGATCGTGTCTCCCAGGAGGTACCGGTTTCTGGTCCATTCTGGAGGCTTTCGCCCCGAACACCTCCGTGAGGCTTGGTTCCAGAGGGGGCACTGAGGGAAAAACCCACTCAGTGAAGCCCTCTACCCTCGTGATTGGAGCAAAAGTGGAGACTGGGGCTTTTAGTTTGGCGGGCGCAGCTGCAGCCTCGCTCCAATGTGAGGTCACGGCTGGAAAACGAGGCCAGATGGGATCAGGGCGCCTGGCCGAAAAGGAGCCAAACCTTCCCGCTAGATCATCCGATCGGGGCGGGGGAAGGGGAGGGACGAACAGGCCCTTCGTGTCTGCCGCTTCTTGAATAATGGTGGGCAGCTCCTGCAGGAGGGCGTCCATGGCCGGGAGCATGGTGGTTGCTGATCTCGGAAAGAGGAGGGGCGTCGAGCATCCGCTCTGCCGCCCCTTGTCCAACACCACACTCTCCAGGAGGGATGGAGCAGCACTTCGGATGCTGTCTCCATCACCGCGGTTGGGCGAGCCATCTGGCTCATCCCCCACATTAAACAAGGCGATGGCTTCGTCCAACAGCGTCTCGTCCTGCACCTGCCACTCGTCATCACCGATAGCCTTAAACAAGGCTACACGCCGCGCCTTCTCTTTGACAGGCAGGAGGCTGCAGAGACGGCAGGAACCGGTGAGCTCAGCGTGGTGGGGACCCAAGCAGCCTTCACAGAGCTGGTGCAGGTCAAAGCTCATGATGTACCCGGTCTGGCAGGTCGGGCACATTCTGGCCATCTTCTTTGGTTTGGAGTAGGTCTTCAGTCGACGGCTGAATGAAAACGGGAACCGTTTATCCCGTGTCAGCGTATTATATAGACACGGGTCAGGGCCCACATAGCAGGTGGGTGTGGACTAAAGGTTTTCAGTGGGCGCTACGCGCCAAGGGAATGGACCTTACCAAGCTCTGCCCACAGGGCCGCTTTTCATTGGCTAATGCCCATTTCACGTCGCAGCACAGCTACCAGGGGCGTGACCGTCTCACAAACAAAAGCTACAGTAGTAATAAACACATGTCAATTTACCATGATACATGCTCAATAATCCAGGTAGAAAAATCTAAAAAAGCTAAATCTGGTCCTCTGGACCAGAGGAATGTCCAGAGGACCAGACAGCTTTTTTAGTCATGCTAATTTACATTGTGAGCTAGCATACGGTGCAGAAAGGTTTTGCGTCAGGGCTGGAAAAATGGTCCTCCACTGTCAGTAGGGTATCTGTACAGGAGATGACAGGTACCCTGACCGTATTTGTGGAAGTAAAATTCACAGTTTTCCTAAATGTGAAACTGAATGCCTTGCTTGGATCGAAGCTTGTGCACGACCGCATTTACCGATACAACTTCTACACCTTGAAGCCTGTCTGTTACACAGTCTTACGTTAGCTGAAGAGATCAATATGCAATGTGTACCGTATCTAACATACATTAAAGATTTCATTCTACCTGAAAAGGCTTTTCACTAAACTGTGATGCCGGGTTTCCACCAAACGGTTTTCGCGCCTCCGAAGCAGCCACTTTACATTGAAAGTCTATGTGGCCGGGCATCTTGGCGCGGCGCAGCGTGACGCGGCGCGTCTTCAGCAGTTCAAGCAGCGCGGCAACGCCCGGCAGTCCCTGTCCATGCACGCTCGCGTCCGCAGCAGCCGAGCAGCCGAGCAGCAGAAGCAAGAATATTCTTGCTTCTGCTGCTCGGCGCGTCGCAGCAACCAATCGGGAGAGACTCTGCTATGTGATGATGCAACAACGATGGGACTTTCTGTGGAATTTTTAAACTTACCCCATAGAGCCTCCATGAACAAACCAGCCTCCGGTAAGAAACTTGGAATTTTTACAGTTGCTGCTGTCCACTCGAGTGTACGATCACCCCAAACATAAAAAAAAAAACGTTTTAATCTCAACAAAGACTTTTGGAGCTGCAGTTCGGCTCGTAGAAAACCCACTCAAGTGTTAACGAGGCTCACGTACAGCTGATTTTATCTGCTCGGTGCACAGAAAAACAACACATATCTGACCGGGAAGGGAGCCAGACGCTCCTCCCACTGTACATCTGCAGTGGAAACAGACATCTGTTGATAAGCAGCAAACACGGTGCGTTGGGAGCTTTTTGATGCGTTTAGTGGAAACCCGGCATAATCGTGTTAGCCACAAAGTACAGTGCATCAGGCTTAGGCGCACTCAAACATTTGCCAACAACAGATATCACTGATTTCAAAAGTAACCCTCAAAACCATGAATGCCCGACTTACCCAGCCTTGCAAGAACAATAGTCATCAATGATCCTGTCTACAGCTATATTTATGCTGAGGGGGTGAGGATCTGCTGTTTTCCTCATGGACCGATAGCATTTCACTGTGACGCGCACAAAGTTGGAGGCATCGCGTGGCTCAAACAACTTGATTTTGTCCAAAAAAGATGACATGAACTTGTTGGTTCCCCTGTCCATTGTCATGGCTGATATTTTGTTGAAATCCGGCAGAAATGATACACTAATCGACTCAGACATACTCTGCAGAGAGTCAGTCGACGCCATGTTTCCAGTGAAACTGAGCTTTGTTTGTGAGACACGCAGCCATGTAGGGGTTTAGGGGGAGTTTCTGGGCGGAGCTTGGTAAGGTCCATTATCCAATGGTGACAGCTCCTAAAGGGTGGAGCTTATACGAAATAGAACTATCCATTGTAACCAAATGTGATTCTCAGAAATATATATATCTGGACAATGATTTTGTTTTTGTTCCACTAAACCATAAAGTACAGCTCAGTAAAGTGCCACCCCAACAGCCAAACCCATCTGATCTCTGATTGTTACATTTGTGATTGACATGACGCTGACCAATCAGCTGAGAGGAAGAAACATCGGGTCAAAATTCGTACTTATAAAATGAAGCTCGCACGCAGAGTTTTACACATAGTTTTTTTTACATTTGTATCTGTAAACAGACTGTCGCAAAAAGGATTTGTAATATTGTGTAATTATTTTGTACAAATACAAATAATTTACACACAAATCCCTATCTACACGTGCACAAATCACAAATTTATTGTACAAGGGTGCAAAACTAATTTACAAGCACAAAAGATTTGGAACAGGAATTTGTGTCCATAGCAGCTCACTGAAATGTTTGGCATTCTTTCCTGCACAAACAGAATCCTCCTTGTTAACACAAAACGTTTTTTCCCCTCTAATGTCAGGTTTATTTTTTGTTTTTTGATCCAGATTTTTATCATATGAAGTCCAGAAACATTCCTGTTTTTTGCTTTTTAAACGTCTGTCTCTTTTTCTCTCTCACTTGACAGTTTTAAAGCAAATATGTCTAATGAGTTTGGAACGAGCTCTGTCTTTGCAGCGTTGTCACATCCTTGTGTTTAGCACAGATTGGTCTACAGTTATAAATGCTGTGACCACATGCTGATAAACAAACTGATAATAAATCACTTCAAGTTCATTTACCATTTTTGAACGGCTTAACATACGAGATAAACAAGTTTGTTTATAATAAAAAGCTCAAGCATATGCAACACTTTAGTGGTGATTCCCAACCCTTACCCTTGAGGGACACTATCGTGCATGTTTTAGTAGTTTTCCTGCTTTGACACACCTGATTGGAATGAATTGCTGATTAACAAGCATTGAGGAGGTAATTAAATCACTGAATCAGGTGTGTTGGAGCAGGGAAACAACTATAAAATGCAGGAAGGTGTTCCTTCAGCACTTGTGTTGTGAACCACTGATCTTGATGCTTCATCTTGTCTGCAGTTTATAAGTATCTAGATATCTACTTTTAAGACTGTAAACATGGCAGTTGCACGTCTGATGCAAATCTGTGTATTGTTATCTGTGCAGTGTTTTGCATTGAGTCTGGAAGAACACTTGATTTTCCTTGCAAAACCAACAACGAATGTTTTGTTGAATGTTACTCAGGTATTGTGATAAGATGCCACTGAGCGAGGCATTCTAGTTGAGTATTAATCTGTGTATATTTACAGCTGAAGTAATCCTGTGCATGTTTTCTGTTGCAGGCCAGCAGAGGAACAGTCAAAGCCAGTGGAAACTTCAGTGCTTCTGCAGATGCAGAAGTGCTGAACAAAGCCATGAAAGGACTGGGTAAGACTTGTGTTGGTGCTGACTCCTGCACACCACTGTTATCTCTTGGTGTGGTAGTGCAGTACCAGTACTTACTGCTGTCCACCCACACAGACTGTAGGGAGTCATAAGCATGTGACCAGAGAGGAGAAATGCATGTGCCCAATAAAAGACCAGCTGATTCAACTTGAAGCTGTTTATATGGGTTAAACAGTCTAAATGACATGTTGCTTGTTTTGGAATCTGAGAAGTGAGTAAATTGAATGCAGCTTGGCTCAGTAATCATATTTGTGGCCTTTAGGGACTGACGAGGCAGCTATCCTGCAGCTGGTGACTGCTCGCAGCAATGCCCAGAGGCAGGAGATCAAGACCGCCTACAAGACTCAGTTTGGAAAGGTCAGACTGCAACAAAACTGTACTCGCTCTGTTTAAGCTTTTAGATGGATTTAAAATGGGGTAGAACTGTAAAGTTAAGATCAAGTTTTATTTGACCTTTGTGTTTGAATTCTTAATTCAAGGTGCGGCCCTAAAAGGTAAATGCTAAACAAAAATCAAAGCATCAGCAACATTAAACTGGAAAAAGGCTCTTAACATGGTCAAATGTTTAACTCAGTAGCTAAAACACTGACGCAGGCCCAGTGTGTAGAACATCTGGTGGTCTAAACTGCAAAGATAAAATCCCTCTCTTGAGATGATATTTTACTGTTTTTAGATTAAGTAATGTGTTTACTCTGTCTTAATGAGACAAAACAGGTGATTTCGGAAGGGAACTGTGTCCAGAGGAGAAAGAACCAGTTTGTAGAAGTGGCAGATCATTTTGTTCAAGAGGGACAGTGAACCAGTTCTCTCACTCCTATCTGTGCCCAGTCCCTGGCATCAATATTGGCTGTGGGCTCAGGTTTATGTTGACACGTAAAATGGCCCAACTGCGTGGGGGGATGTGTAAATTATATTGCGACAGTGTGACTCAAGAGCACTTTGGGTTGTAATGGTATTTAATGAGAGAAAATCAAATGTCTTCCATCTAATATGCATAATTTTCAAAACAAAGTTTATTCAGATGAGACTGAGGGATAGTATGGATACATTTATGTTCCTGCATGAAATTGGGTTTATTTTTTTGTATTTAATGCTTGTTCTGAGTTAAACTAATTGCTGAATAATTTCTTACGGAATGACAAAAGATGCTTTGTCTGCATCGTTGACAATTAAAAATGTATACGCTGTAACTGGTTTTGCAGCTACCAACTTGTTGCAAAACTGTTCTGGCAGATAACAAGATTTGATGTCATTTCAAATAAGTGGGACAAATGTTTGAATCTTCCAGCAGAATTTAAAAAAAATGTTTAACCAAAACAAGATTTAATAATGTAGATTGGATGTTGGACAAGTTGATCTATCAAACTTAACTTTAAAACTAGGTGAAATGGATTTCCAGATTGTGAAATGTCTATATGGGTTTGCTCCTGATTTGCTTTATATTTTGAAAAAGTATTAAGAAGGGAGAATTCAGTTGACTATCTCTGCTGTCCCAATATGGGTCAAATCAGTGGACCCCTTTTACTGTCTTGTTAACAGCTTTCTTATCTTGGCTGCAAAGACTTCTCATGAACAAGCAATAAGAAATACTGTATTGCCAAATGGCAGATGAGCTCTAAAAATGTGGTGTACCACAGTTCAACTGCAAATAAATGCTGTTTTGAATATAAACTAGAAAAACCATGGTCTCTGATCTGACCACAAGGTTGTGCTTNAAAATGTGGTGTGCCACAGTTCAACTGCAAATAAATACTGTTTTAAATATTATTATACACTTGTAAAACCATGGTCTCTGATCTGACCACAAGGTTGTGCTTCAAATGCCCCCCACCCCCCCAGTGTTCCATTGTAAAATGTTACTGTTTACAGCTGTCAGTGAAGTCTCTTGATGATCACTGGGTCAGTGAACACAAGTCTTACTCAAATCATTGATGGGGAGAGAACCTTCAAGCTGTAGCTCAGATATTTAAGTTATTGTTCCTGACCTTTCCACACAACGCAACAGATGTAGAATAGATGACTCTTTGCCACACAACGCAACAGATGTAGAATAGATGACTTTCTTTGAACGGTACAATCTTGAAGTGCATCAGGACTTTGTCTCAATAAGAATATGTCTTGTCAGGATCTGGTGGATACCCTGAAGGGAGAGCTGGGAGGTAAATTTGAAACTCTGATCGTGGCTCTGATGACTGCTCCTCTGGCTTATGACGTGACGTCTATTCACAATGCCATCAAGGTAAGCACTGCGCTTCACACAATGCTGATTAAAGTTGTTTACACTGCAGTCAAACTGTTAGTCTAGATTTTATAATTTAGCAACAAAATGAAAAACAGACAAAATGTGTGTAAATCTCAGTTCAGAATGATCTGACACATTGTGCTTAATCTTTAACATAAAGGAGTTTCCAAATTTTTAATTGCTGGCCTTATTTAGCCAGTCACTTGTAGATTTTTCTAGTTGGAGATATTTTACATCTAACCAGCTTGAATAAGTAGGTGGAGCTGCACATTTCCAAATTATCAGTATTGACCTCCTTGCAGCAGAACTGAATATTCTTGTAGCAGGAGAGTAAGTGAAGGAGGCCACACACTGAAGAAGGAAGCTACATCATTGTGTTGTCTTCAGTTATGGACATAAATGTTCTGATTTCCCTTTGTCCTGTAGGGGGCAGGAACAGATGAGAAGGTACTTGTGCAGATTCTCACCTCCAGAACGCCTCAGCAGGTGAAGGATATCGTTGCTGCTTATAAACAGGGTAACTAAAACATTTATTTATTGAATATATAGTTGTGGCTGTGCAGTTGTAATAAAAGTGGTTCAGAGCCAAAAGTTGGTGGTGTTTTTGTTCATGTACGTACAGTCAATGTTTATGAAAGAACAAACATTTCTCGGCTCTGACCACTTACTTGTAACATGCAGAGCTCTACTTTCAAAGATGAGCAACAACTTTAAAGTGGAGCATAAACCCAAGGTCACTTGTGTAATACTTCATTGGTGTGTATGAGCTGCGTATCTGTTTCCTCAGCGTATGATAAAGACCTGGAGAAGGATATATCTGGTGACACTTCTGGTCACTTCAAGAGACTTCTGGTCATTCTGCTTCAGGTACGCCTGAAATAATTTCCAGACATTGAGCTAAAATTTGCTGTAGTACCTGAGACTGCTAGCAGGTCATGGGAGACATTTAAGCTGCAAGGTGGGGGTGACATCTTTAAAATTTAACAAATGGTTTGCTGCTTTCAGGAGAACAGGCAGACTGGAATCCAGGATGGAAACATTGAGAGCGATGCTCAGGTGAGTAACATTGAAGAACATGTCTTGCTGAGAAGATTGAGGATGATAGAAATGTTTTGTTTATCCCTTTGCAGTCACGTGTATCCACCCCGTTAGGTCTGAATCTGGAAGTTGTTGTGGACTTGGACAACTTAGAGCAGCTTTAAACCTTACTGTGTCTTAAATGCACAGTATCTTACCTGTAGCCTGAAATTCTGTTAATAGTCCTTGGCTACGTAAAGTACTGGAGTCGTAAACACTGGAAGCTTTCCCAGCAGTTTTAGCTCAGTTAGTTACTAAACCAACTGAAGTCACTATTCAGATGTCCTGCCATGTCATATTTATAAAGAATTGTGTACAGACTAAGTCAGCTCTTCTGTGTTGACAGACCCTCTTTAAAGCCGGAGAGCAGAAGTTTGGAACTGATGAACAGACGTTTGTCACCATCCTTGGCAATCGGAGCCCTGGACATCTGAGAAAAGGTTCATGTCTGAAACATGTGATGTTTGAGCAGTTTCACTCCCAGATAAACCTTGTACACATTGAACAAGTGTACTGTATGTCAGTGTAAATTTACAAACTGCACATTCAGTTTCATCTGCAGGCTGCAAACTAAAGTTCCTCTTCCTCCCCCCATATCAAGATATTGATGACGTCCTATCGAATGCTTATTGCTTTACGAGGATGTTGCTGATTATGAGCCTGTGTTTCAGTATTTGATGCTTACATGAATCTGTCTGGACATGAGATAGAGGAGACCATTAAGAAGGAAACTTCTGGAAACCTGAGAGCTCTGCTCCTTGCAGTTGGTATGAAAAACTTAACCTGTTAAAGATTACTTGATATTTCTGTTCACTCATTGCCTGTCCCTGTTTGTCTTGAAGTGAAGTGTGCCAGGAGCGTTCCAGCCTATTTTGCCGAGACCCTGTACAATGCCATGAACGTAAGAACCGTCTGAACATTACTGTTGGAACTGGTTTCACCAGAACCGTCTGAACATTACTGTTGGAACTGGTTTCACCAGAACTCAAACTACACCAGTGTTGCTCAGTTTGTTACAGATGACTTTCAGCTACCTCCACAAATGACCGACATAAAGCAATTGTTGTTTCTAAAGTTTACTGTGGCAGCCATCTTTAGGCAAACTGACTCAAGTTGATGAGTTGCAGATTTAAATCATTGATTCCTTTCTGATCAGCAGTTCATGAAATATTTGCTAATAAACATAGGTAATGATGAACATCTGCACTTCATGACGGGCGGCAGTAACATGTTATATTTAGTAATCGGCTTCAGAGAAAAAAAAATTGCTAAGGCAATTTTCTGTAACAAAATTTGAAAGTTAAAGTCGTGTTGTCCTCACATATTTAAGTAGAAACTGATCCGGTTGTATTTACCGTAAGCATTTTGCCTCAGTTTGTAATTAAAAACTTAAACTTCCCCTCAGCTCTATGTTAATGTTTATTTCCCACATGTCCATGTTGTCCTGTGAGGGTTTATGGTGGCCTCTCTGTTTCAGGGTGCAGGAACCGATGATGACACCCTGATCAGGGTGATGGTGACTCGTAGTGAGGTGGACATGTTGGACATCAGAGCTCAGTTCAGGAAGATGTTTGCTCGCTCTCTGTATTCCATGATCAAGGTACACGCAAACTCTTTATAAAAGTAATTGTTTAAAAATGATCAAATCAAAATGATCAAATCTGCAACTGTTTCTTTCTTTGGTTGTTTCAGGGAGATACCAGTGGTGACTACAGAAAGGCTTTACTGTTGCTCTGTGGTGGAGATGATGCGTAACCATGACAATGATGATTGGGAACGCATCTGAAGTGCCTTCTTTATATAAAGATTATTAGTCCTAAGGGCTTTTAAACTATTATAAAGTTAGCTAACATTTAAATGCAGCTTTTGGTCCACTAACCTCTCTCTACCTGATTTCACATAAATGTTTACACTTTGTCTGGCAGAACCAGTAAATGAATATTAAATGTTTAACTTCAAGGTTTTTGAGTGAGTTTTATTTATTTTCCTAAACGAACAAGTTTCTGTTTAGACATGCGCTGAAGCTTTCTGGCCCCAAGAGGGCATCAAACTTTATTTCCATAGCACATTTAAAACTACACATTTATAAACTACTGTATGTTAAGTGCTTCAAACAAGCTTGTCTACTAAAAATTTAACACTGACAAGTGTAAAATCAGCCAAGAACGAATAAGGACAATAAAATAACCTCGCATCTACAAATGGAACCCAAAGGAAGAGCTAAAACAAAATGGTTAAGGCAGGATTTAAAGGACTGTGTAAACTCTACAGAATGGAAGTGAGCAGATTGTTCCAGAGTCTGGGGGCTGTTGCAGCAAAAGAATTCCCCTGAGTTATAAAATTGCGCTTGGTTGTGCTAAAATAATCTGACTAAAGCATCCCATTGCTTTTTGGATTAAAAAAAATTCAAAGTGCCGAGCTTTTTAAAACTTAGTCAGAATCTAAACATTTCTTAAAACTGTAAAAATGCAAACCGTGGTGTGGTCCTTCTACCTCATGTTAAAAGATGTGCAAAAGCGTTCTGGACTAACGGCATTGGCAACAACACAACTGTAGTTGGTGGTCCAGTCTAAAACAAGTTGAGGTCTTAAATCGTAATGTAAGGATTTGCTTTGGTTTTAACAAACCTGGTTTTAGACAACTGAAGATATTTGCTTCAGTTTAAATGAACTGTCAAACACCAATTCTTGACCAGAGAAACGATGAGGGGTCTGAGTTTGGCACATCCAAAGACTGTAGTTTGGTTTTCAAATGAATAACTTGTCTGGGTCCCCACCCTAACTTGGGATCAGTTCCATTTTAACCAGTGTGAGGCTGGAATAGGGTCGGAAATAAAATGAAGGGAATTGTCAGCATAGTTTGTTTAAATGAATTTTGTGCTTTCATTGAGCCCCAAAGAAACGTGTACAAGTAGTCCTCGACTTAAAACGGCCTCAAATTGCGATGTTTTGGGTTTATGACACACCTAATGTTTTGAAGCAGATTTAGTTTCTGGCAGTTTCTGGTTTAGCTGCGGAGGCTAGTTTGCCCTGTACTCTCTGAAAGCTAAATCTGGTCCAGACATGTTGGACCAAGCTGGACAGGCAGCAGCTGAGGAAAAGTAGCATTTTATGGATGGTTTTACAACGTAAACAATGGAGAATCTGGAGGGAGGAATGAGGAAATGACTTCACCAGCATTCTATAGTAAGAAATTAACCTTCCCCCCCCCCCCCTTTCATTATGGCTGAAATGTGTTTTTTGAGAATTATGTAGGGTACGAAGTTCTTGGTAAAGTACTGTACGTATAGTGCAGTTTGGTTAGAGTTGCGTCCAAATGTACTTTACGCCGTGCAAGAACGGAATTCAGTAAGTTGAGGACTACCTGTATTAAGAAAAACAAAGGGACCCAAAATGGACCCTTGAGATATACCACAACAAAAAGAAGCCAAGGAAGATTACCACCCCACATGAAAACAAAGACCTGCCAACTAAAGTTTAAAAATGGACCTGTTCAAGCTAATGGCACAGTAAAATTAAATCATAAAGCAATCTTATTTAGAGCAACTGTTGGCAACATGAAGCTAAACTAATAAGATCCACACTACCTACTCCCACAGTAGGTTTACAAGTAGTGCACTGGTCAGTCTTCCTAATGTGCGTTCATGTTTTCTATCCTCCACTACTCACCATAAAGTTATCAAGTGTTATAGAACTAAATTAAAGAAATGCCCTTCCCTTTTCATTGTTAACAAATGTAACGGGGTTCTGCTTCACTCCACTGTACCAAGCCAGCTCAAGTAACTCCAACTCTGGGTTGTACTGTAGTTTTTTTCAAGGAAGACGAGGGGTTTCTGAGTGATCTATTTCCTGAATGAGAACATATCAGCTTTCGAATCAATGCAACGGCTCAGCTTCGTTCAGCACACTCATGAAGCTTTCACAGGCTGGCCAATTGCAGTAAAAAATCTTATTTTAGAGATCAAACAATGAAAAATACAATAGAGGTATCTGAGTATATATCAGAGTTTGAATCAGTACATAGGCTCAGCTTTGTTCAGCACAATACAACAGAACATTGTTAGCTTCTTTTACTTAGCACATGAAGTGTTGTCTAACATTAACAAACTTAAAAGTACAAAAATTGGTGCCAGGTACAAATCTAATAAATATTCATTGCACACAATTTATCTGAGTTGATAAGAATTGTTTTAGCTGTTAACAGTTTTCTATGCTGTGTGCTGAAGAGTGTAACCCACCTCTCGTCCTTGCTGAATTCCACTTGCACCCCAAGTAAACAAATCTCACAAACGAAAAACACACCCTAAACAAATAAAATGCACTGCAGAGAACTAACCCAGAGAAAAGAAAAAAATAAAATAAAATTGAACATTCCAGAGAATTTCTAATGGCATCTCTACAGCCATTGAGATGTGATAAATCATCCATCACGACGGAAGCCAATCTTCACTCTCGTCATCTTCATCAAAACACCTGCAAAGGAGAAAGAGAAGTGCTGGACTTTGGCTGACATGACCCCCTTACTCTCTCTCTAACGTTCCACATGAGCACAGGTACTGGAGCACTGGAAATCATGTTTTGCACTCCCTGTTTCCATGGGTTGGAGTGACAAATGTTGCACTATACGTTGAGACTTTGTCGTACAGGTTTCACTCTTACGTCAACCTTTCATCGTGGACAAAGGACAGAATGAAGAAATCGTTGCACTGAAACTGATGGTACTACAGAACAGAATGGTGTTGGACTTGCTGACCACAGCACAAGGAGGTACTTGTGCTCTGATCGGGAATAAATGTTGCATTTATATCCCAGGTGACAATGACACTCACATCGATGAAGCCATGGCATCCCTGAGGAACCTTCAAGCTGATCATGCCAGAGACGCAACAAGCATGGGGAGCTCTCTCTGGGACTGGTTTTCTTCTGGGCCTTGGTGGAGTCTCCTTTAGAAAATCTGTACACCACTTCTAACTACATTATTCCTATTTTGTATTCTTTTCACTTGTGTAATTCTATGTCTGAAACACATGATGATGAAGGCTTTTACAGGTGTTCTGATCAACTTACACCAAACTCATTTGGAGCTAAATGAAGATTTCACTCCACTGAAGGATGTGTTAATTAGCCAAAAAGAAAATGCAGAGTGATTCTGAGTGCTGAAAGTATTTCACAAATGTCTGGTACTGAGATGATGTTAGCTTTTCTAGGCTACGGTTAAAATCAAAGTAATTTCAAGCAAACTGAAAACTTTTTACTCATTTTATTTGCTTATTTTATGTTTTTGCTGTTTGTTTTAATCAGCCCTTAAAAGGCAATTTGAACTGAAATATTTTATTCATTTTATTTTATTTTTATGTGTGTCCATAAAGGACCTTTTTATTTGCTGTGTGTTTCAAAAATAATTTCCCTCATCTTTAGCAAACATTATTCTTCACTTAATATTACTTTCCCACATCTTTGAAGAAATATTATTTTTAGCTGTTCATCACAATTCAAATAGGTTATTTCTTTTTACATATATATGTTCCTTTTAAAACTTTTAATTTTTATGATTAAATAGATTAATCTCTACCCAAAAATTTTTTCCTCTTAAAAATTTTGAAGCAAGTCAATCTTCATTACAAATTTCTCTTCAAACTTTATTTTTCTCTACCGTCCTCAAAAGATGATCCTGAGTTAAATCAACAGGACACCACTGGCAAGAGGCACCAGGGTGACAATACACTTTTCACCTCCAATTAATATCAGCCTCTAGGTTTTTTCGTAATGTTCATCAATTTAAGCAGTAATCAGTTTTAATGATAAAAGAGGACGGATATGATAGAGAATTTCAACATTTATCATTTAAAACTTATTACTTTAATGTACTCTGACAAAATCATTACCTGAAAGTTATGCACCATAACCCATGTTCCCTGAAGGAAGGGAACAAGGTGCAACATATGACTTATGGGAATTGTGCACCCGCGAGGTTCACCTGAACAGTGGTGGAGAAAGTACTCAAACACTGTACTTAAGTAAAAGTAAAATAAACAGACAAAAATGTACTCTAGTAAAAGTAGAAGTACCATATTAATGTTTTTACTTAAGTAAAAGTAAATAAGTACTTGCTTTTAAAATACTTAAAGTATTAAAGTAAAAGTACTTGCTGAATGTATTACCTAACGCAATGGCCTACAGTATCATTAAGTGTGCGTACTGTATGTATATTTTCTGTAATACATTAAAAGTGTTGAGTCATTTTAATGAACAATGCTGCAGATAGTGCATGTGTTTATTGTGTGACACCGTTCACACTTGGACTTGTGATTCTGTGCGTCAAAATTTCAGGAATGACCTGCAGAGTTAAATGTCATTAAATAAAATAAGAAAGAGGAATGATTATACCTTTGAAATTTTTTATTTAACACAAAGTAAAACCAATGTGTCATTTTAACTGCAGTAAAAACATTGAAGTAAAAGTTGTCTGATGAAAAAAGGAGCAATAGACCAAACAAAGGAATAGACACTGATCACTTCAACTCCAGTTTGTCATCAACTCTAATTAAAATACTGTCTAGTCGACCTTGTAATGGGTCAATAGTGAACAATATTTTAACTTCCTGACACCATTTTCAAAACTTGGACCCGAGTGTTGAGTCATTTGGAGACATCTCTTGTCTCCTAACATCCCATGAACTGACACATTTTAATATTGCAGCAAGAATTTATTGTTCAAGTTCAGAATAATTTGGTTTTCAAATTTTTTTTGTGTCCAGTCTGTCTCTTTTAGGAGAGATAATCTGTCCTGCTGTACTGTATAATCTTACTATAATCTTTCAATAGTTTTTTTTAACAGTCTTTCAATAGTCATTCAATAAGGCCATGGGTGGTGCGTATCTTCTGGCTGACTCTCCACTGTGGAATCCATTGTGGGTGTGTTGGCGATGCTGTGGGTGGCCCCAGCTCAGTGATATATATACAGGTAACCCCCGATCTACGAACGAGTTTGGGACCTAAGAACTGTTCGCAGCTCGATCCGTTCGTAGGTAGGGGGTGAAAATTATAATTAAAAAAAAATTTCATTCATTCATTCATTCATTCAACCTTTATTTATCATGCTAACGGAGCGCGCGCACACATTTAAGCATGTACAGTAGTGTACTGTAATGTTAAACATTGCTATTCACATTTACAGAATAAATAAAAATATATTTTCTTACTTTGAGATGGTCATAGCCGACATCTTAGGTTGCCATGCGTTGTTGTTATCAGGCCGAGCAGCGCGACGAGCAAACCACGGGAGCTGCTCGAGGCCTGTGTTAGCTCTCGAGGCCTGTGTTAGCTTCTGCTAGCCAGGCCATGAGCTGGTGTTGGAGCGGCGGTGCGGCCCAATCGGCCATCAATCTGCAGTTGCTTCTCCGCCTGAGACGTCCACAGAGCTCACAGAGCGATTCCAGATAGTAATTAATCCATATGAGGCAATCCTGATCAACAAGTCTTCCAAACCTTGTTGCCTGTAGCCGTGACTAACCCTAAGATGGCTGGCCTCCGGTGACTGGCGACCTTTTTCCTGTTATGACCGACCTTCTTCCTGTTATGACCGGAAGTTGCACAAAATGATCAGAAATGATCATTTTTTATCATAATTATTATTTATAAAGCCTTTAAAACAACCACAGCTGCAACAAAGTGATGTACACATGAAATTAAGAACATTTAAACACAAAAAAAAAAAAAAAAAAATTTTTTTTTTTTTTTTTTAATACAATAATTTCATATTTTTATTAAATATGATACGTTCGTAGGTCCCGTGGTTCGCAGGTCGATGGGGTCGTAGGTCGGGGGTTTGCTGTACTAGAACATACATTATTGGCCCAACTTCTAGAAGGTGGGTGTAATATTACCTGTCCACTTTGCAGTGATTCAGTGGCCCAACTCTCCTCTCACTTTTGGTTACTTTCAAACTAACGAACAAATCAAAAAATCACAACATGAAAGTTACTTGTAACTCAACACATTATAGAAATGTAGTAGAGTAGAAAGTACAGATACTTCATGTAAAATGTAGTGGAGTAAAAGTAAAAAGTACCCACATTTAATTCTACTTAAGTAAAGTACAGATACATGAAAAATGTACTTAAGTACAGTAACAAAGTATTTGTACTTAGTTACATCCCACCACTGCACCTGAAGCATTACAATCACGCCTTTTAAGGTAAGTAAGCGTCGGCGTCAGCAAGGAGGCTCCACCCTCCTTGCATAAAAGATGATGACGCGCTACGTACGTCCTCTACATGCACTTCACCGAGCTTGGGCATTGTAAGGGCAAACATGTGTTGCACCTTGTTCCCTTCCTTCGAGGAACATGGGTTATGGTGCATAACCTTCAGTTCTCTATCAGTCAGTCCACTGCGGTGCAACATATGACTTATGGGAACATACAATCATGCCCTGGAAATGCATGTTTATGAGAACTTTTTGCCTTAACTACAGGCGCTAGCCGTTCAATTCTCTGTGGTAGAGAGAACAGCTTGAGTTACGTCACGTGCTGTAACGTTTAGGCTGTAATGATTTACAAACGTGTTTGAAGATGACCAGTTAGCAGCTACACAGATATCTGCTACCGACATACCTCTAAATAAGGCACAGGAAGTGGCTAGGCCTCGAGTCGAGTGAGCATGTACCCCACTGGGCACCCGTGCTGCATGCCCTGGAAATGGCCTCTGTCACCCAGTTGGAGAGGCGCTGCTTAGACAGGGCCCTGCCTGCAGCAGGTTTAGCAAAGCATATGAATAACTGATTTGTCCTGTGCCAGCTGCGAGTTCTCTCCATGTAGACGCTCAGGGCCCTCACAGGACAGAGCACGTTCAGACACCTCTGTTCTGTAGTCAGAACAGGGGTAGGAGGAAAAGCTGACAATTCAAAGCCTAGACTTCTGAAGTTCAAAGTTGGGACTTTTGGCATATATGCGAAGTTTGGACGCAGGTTGACCTTTGGGTGAAGACATTTTGGGTGTATGGGGCAAAATGGGTGCACATTGGATACACAGATAACGTGTGGGGATCACTCACATGCTTCGCTGAGCACAAAGCTAGGAGCAATGTAGTCTTATAAGATAGTAAATCTATCTTAATGCTCTGGAGGGGCTCAAATGGAGGTTCACAGAGTGCGTCCAGAACGAGAGGTAGGTCCTACTGAGGGGCCAAAATCCTGCTCAGGGGCCTTTGCCTCAGCACGCCTTTCATAAACCGCATCACGAGAGGGTGGGCACCAGGAGATTTACCTCCCCACCCCTCATGGCAAGCCGAGATAGCAGACAAGAAGACTTTTATTGTGGAAAAAGAGCAACCCTTTTCCAGCAGGTCTCGCAGAAAAGTGAGAAGCTAAGCTAAGTTGCAGGAATATGGCGTAATATTCCTCTCTAGACACCAGATCTCAAAAACACGCCACTTACGTGCGTAGAGACATCTGTGTAAACTACGTTCTTGCGCCCTGTATCGTATTTACCACGTTACCGGGCAGGCCGGAAGCCATTAGCTGGTCCCTCTCAGCGGCCAGGCACAAAGCTGCCACAGGTTTGGGCGTGGGTGAAAAATCTGCCCGTGGACCTGAGTCAGCAGGTCCCTGTGAGGGGGGGAAGCTGCCGTGGTGTTCCTACCAGGAGTTAAATCACTTCTGCAAACCAGGCTTTCTTTGGCCACTTGGGCCCCACTAGTATCAGTGAGAGGGCCCCCCTGCGTACGCGCTCCAGCGTCACTTGGATCAGAGGGACGAGAGAAAACGCATAATAACGTCTCCCTGCTGGCCACTCATATGTTAAGGCATCCATTCCCAATGGTGCGTTCACGTCCAGTATGGAGTGAAACAGGGCACAATGGATGTTGCTGCTACAGGTGTAAAGATCTAAGTCTGCCCTCCCGTATCGTGCCCAGATCTGGTCCACACTGAGTGGATGCAGGCGCCATTCTGAGGAGAGGAGGACTCCTCTTGAGAGGGTGTCTGCCCCGTAGTTTAGCTTCCCTGGCATGTGAATTATCCTGAGTGACAGGATCCGTGGTCCGCACCATGTGAACAGTTTTTAGGTCAGCAACAGGAGGGGTGGAGACTGTGTCCCCCCTCCCTGTTGATGTGAGCCACTGTACACCTGTTTTCTGATCTTATCAGGACGTGTTGGTGTGTGATCAGGCCATTTCTGTAGAAATGTTTCAATGACAGGAACACTACAAAGAGCTCCAGGTAATTTATGTGGAGCCGGGCCTCCTGCTGGGTCCAGACACTTCGGACGTGCTGGTTCCTGCAAAGGCCCCCCACCCCGTCTTTGACGCATCTGTTGTCACCAGGACCCGAGACAATACTCTGCCCAGTGGGATGCCTCCGCTGAACACTGCGGGGTTCCTCCGCTGAACACTTCAGGATTCCTCCACGGCTGTAGGGCCTTCATGCACTCTACGCTCNGTTAAGACAGAAGTCACAGAGTCTTGTGCAACAAATGGCTCTCGCTTAAATAATTTTATTTTTACAGCCTCCTTTATTTAAACGTTGATATTGGATCGGTAAAGTATCGGTATCGATTGATACCCAGTATTAAAGTATCGATATCAGATCGGAAGTGAGAAATGTGGATCGGTGCATCCCTAGTTGATACTGTTATTGATTTTAATTGTTTTATTATTTGTTTTGACATTTAATTCTGTTGCACCTTGTAGCACTTTGAGATTTTCATTAATGAAAAGTGCGTTATAAATTGAATTCATTATTATTATTATTATTTTCATACCCCTCGTTTGTTGCGGGGGACGAACTGTAGCTGCCTGTGTAGCCAAATCTGAAAAGGGCGCATATGCAACAGAGCCATCCATCCATCCATCCATTGTCTTCTACTTATCCGAGATCGGGTTGCGGGGGTAGCAACCTAAGTAGGGAGGCCCAGACTTCCCTCTCCCCAGCCACTTGGGGCAGCTCCTCTGGGGGAATCCCAAGGCATTCCCAGGCCAGCCAAGAAACATAGTCTCTCCAGCGTTTCTTAGGTCTTCCTCTGGGTCTCCTCCCGGTGGGACATGCCTGGAACACCTCACCAGGGAGGCATCCAGGAGGTATCCTAACCAGATGCTCGAGCCATCTCAACTGGCTCCTCTCGATGTGGAGAAGCAGCGGCTCTACTCTGAGTCCCTCCCGGACAACTGAGCTTCTCACGCTATCTCTAAGGGAGAGTCCAGACACCCTGCGGAGAAAACCCATGTCAGCCACTTGTATCCGAGATCTCGTTCTTTCGGTCACAACCCAAAGCTCATGACCATAGATGAGGGTGGGAACGTAGATCGATCGGTAAATTGGAAGCTTTGCTTTTTGACTCAGCTCTCTCTTCACCACGACAGACCGGTATAGCGCCCACTTCATTGCGGACGTTGCACCTATCCACCAATCGATCTCACGCTCCAGTTTTCCCTCTTTCGTGAACAAGACCCCGAGATACTTAAACTCCTCCACATGGGGCAGGACCCCCTCCCCGACCCAGAGAGGGCACGTTACGCTTTTCCGGCTCAAAACCATGGCCTCGGATTTGGAGGCATTGATCCTCATCCTGGCCGCATCACACTTGGCTGCAAACCGCTCCACATCATCTGCAAAAAACTGAGAATTGATTCTAAGGCCACCAAAATGGATCCCCTCAACACCTAGGCTATGCCTAGAAATTCTGTCCATAAAAGTTATGAACAGAATCGGTGACAAAGGGAAACCTTGGCAGAGTCCAACTCTCACCGGAAATGAGCCTGACTTACTGCTGGCAATGCAGACCAAGCTCTGACACCGGTCGTTCAGGGACCTAACAGCCCGTATCATAGGGCCTGGTACCCCGTACTCCCGGAGTATCTCTCACAGAACCCCCGAGGGACGCGGTCAAATGCCTTCTCCAAGTCCACAAAGCACATGTAAACTGGTTGGGCAAACTCCCACGTACCCTCCAGGACCCTGCTGAGGGTGTAGAGCTGGTCCAGTGTTCCACGACCAGGACGAAAACCACACTGCTCCTCCTGAATCTGAGGTTCGACTATCCGACGGACCCTCCTCTCCAGAACCCCTGAATAGACCTTACCAGGGAGGCTTAAGAGTGTGATCCCCCTATAGTTGGAACACACCCTACGGTCCCCCTTTTTGAATAGAGGAACCACCACCCCAGTCTGCCAATCCAAGGGAACTGCCCCCGATGTCCACGCAATATTATAGAGTCGCATAAGCCAACACAACCCCACAACGACCAGAGTGCTAAGGAATTCTGGGCCAAAGGGGTCGGGTGCAATGTGGGATGGGTGGTGGCCAAGGGCGGGGACCCTGGCGGTCTGATCCTCGGCTAAAGAAACTGGTCATTGGGATGTGGAATGTCATCTCTCTGGTAGGGAAGGAGCCTGAGCTAGTGTGTGAAGTTGAGAGGTTCCGGCTAGAAATAGTCGGGCTCACCTCAACGCATGGCTCTGGCTCTGGAACTAGTTTCCTTGAGAGGGGTTGGACACTCTTCCACTCTGGAGTTGCCCCTGGTGAGAGGTGCTGAGCAGGAGTGGGCATACTTGCCCCCCATCTTGGTGCCTGTACGTCGGGGTTCACCATGGTGAACGAGAGGGTAGCCTCCCTTCGCCTACATTTGGGGGGACGGGCTTTGACTGTTGTTTGTGCCTATGCGCCAAACGGCAGCTCAGATACCCACCCTTTTTGGAGTCCTTGGAGGGGGTATTGGAGAGTGCGCCTCCTGGGGACTCCCTTGTTCTACTGGGGGACTTCAACGCTCACGTGGGCAATGACAGTGAGACCTGGAGGGGTGTGGTTGGGAGGAACGGCCCCCCTGATCTGAACCAGAGTGGTGTTCTGTTATTGGACTTCTGTGCTCGTCATGGATTGTCCATAACGAACACCATGTTTAAGCATAAGGGTGTCCATATGTGCTCTTGGCACCAGGACACCCTAGGTCGCAGTTCGATGATCGACTTTGTTGTCGTCTCATCTGATCTGCGGCCGCATGTCTTGGACACTCGGGTGAAGAGAGGGGCGGAGCTGTCAACTGACCACTACCTGGTGGTGAGTTGGCTCCGATGGTGGGGGAGGATGCCGGTCAGACCTGGCAGACCCAAACGTATTGTGAGGGTCTGCTGGGAACGTCTGGCAGAGTCTCCCGTAAGACGGAGCTTTAACTCCCACCTCCGGGAGAGCTTTGAACACGTTCCGAGGGAGGCGGGGGACATTGAGTCCGAGTGGGCCATGTTCCGCGCCTCTATTGTCGAGGCAGCTTATCGGAGTTGTG